>CANXYC010073647.1:0-26740 GCA_948193065.1 Aleurites moluccanus | reverse complement strand
GGGCGGCGGCGGCCCTTGCTCTTGATATATATATATATAGATATATATATATATATATATATATATATATATATATATATATATATATATATATAGCATTTTACATAAATTGTCTGGCCTTGCACTAATTATTTGCACCTCATGGCATCTAGTTTTGTCATTGAACTGTAATTCTACATCCTGATTGCTAGAAATGAATTTCTACGAACTTGATTAGGGGAAGATAAGAGATACCTCCAATGTGAATATTCTGATTTCCTTTTTTTTTTTCTTTTCCCCAGTTTTTATGTAGAATTTTGTTTTTTATTTTTTAATAAACTAAATTCTGTTTCCATTTATTGTGCAGATATAGAACCCAGAAAACTCCCACCTTTATCTCTTGATGAGCGGCTCAAGATTGCGGTTAATGTTGCTCGATGTCTAAACTACTTGCACAATGAGAGAGCAATACCCCATGGAAACCTCAAATCCACAAACATTTTATTAGAACCTCCTGACATGAATCCACTACTCACAGATTACAGTCTCCACAGAATATTGACATCAGCGGGCACAGCAGAACAAGTTTTAAATGCTGGTGCACTTGGCTATCGGCCCCCTGAGTTTGCTAGCTCAAGTAAACCCTGTCCATCGTTAAAGAGTGATGTCTATTCATTTGGTGTTATCTTGTTGGAGCTTCTAACAGGAAAATGTTCTGCGGAGATTGTTTCTGCAGACACAGGAGTAGTTGATCTCACAGAATGGGTAAGGTTATTGGCTGAAGAAAACTGTTCCGATGAATGCTTCGATAAACTGCTTCTAGGTAGACCAAATGTAGAGGTATCTAGGATTCTTGGTGAAATGCTGCAAGTAGCTCTAAGATGTATCCTACCAGCATCTGAGAGGCCTGACATGAAATCAGTTTTTGAAGATTTGTCCATGATAGTATTATAAAAAGGCCTCTCCAAGTAAACAGAAGTTCTAACAGTATTCTCTGTCACTAACCTCATTATTTTTTGTCTTTTTATTTTTTGGAGGGATATTGTTTTCTAATCGATTTCTTTACCTGTTAATGTTTTGAGCATGCAGTTGGTCTTGTGAATAATGGCATTGGATAGGTATTATTGGATATTGGAAAGGAAATAAATTTTTTTTTCTTAGATTGATGGGTTAATTCATTCTTTTTAACCCATTATTGTAATGTAATCTATTAGAGAATCTCATTATGAGAAATTTATGTAATGGATTGATAAAATCAATTGATTAATATGTGGAGCGTTTTGTGGCCTATTTATTTGATCAATGTTTTCATAATTGGACAGATTAAAGAATCGGTGAAAACAGAGAATTAGAGGTCTGATTAGAATCGAATCGAAAATAAATGGGTATATATATATATATATGTATATATAATTTGACATTTATTATATATATGATGAAAATAAATATAATGCAATTATGGTTAAATAAAAAATTTATATAAGGTCATATTTTTAATAGTGTCAATCCAATCACATTAAGTCAAAAGTTATATATATAATAAGTTATGAATATTTACTTGCTTAAATATCTACTCACGCAATAGGATATCATGTAATAGAATTGTGATTTTGACGTCTGGTAAAATTGAAACGAAACTATTAAAGTTATCTTAATTTATTTTAACTCAAAAAGACCTTTTTTTTACTTGACAAAAACAACATCATTTTGATCAAAAATTAAAATAAAAAGCTAATCCGCCTGAATTGAAAAAATCGATCCGATTTGATCGGTTTATCAGTTTTTATCCCATTATTCAAAGACGGATGAAAAAAATTGACTGATTCATTTTTTAATTTAGTTCATAATTTTTTCGGTTTAATCTATGGATTCGATCCAATTTTATAACTTTTTATTTGATAATATATCTTATATGTATTGTATTTACCATTATAAATACGAGTTTTTATGTATTATGTAAATACACATTAGACTTTTATGTCGGTGAAAGTGGATGTAGGTTATCTAGCCGAACCACATACATACATAAACGTCTAATGTGTATTTGCATATATTTATCATTTTAATTTTAGCCATTAAGCTCTTATATCTGAGGACATAGTTTATCTGACGAATTACGTAAATGCATCTCTTATCTTTCTTTCATCCAATCTCTATATTTATCATTTTAATTTTAGTTTTAACTTAAACCATAGGTATTTTTTAAAATATATATATATATATATATATATATATATATGTGTTTTCACATTCAAATCTTTAAATTAGTATTATCTCCATAGGTATCCATTTCTTTCCCTTTACTATTTATTTATTTTAATTTTTATAAGAAAAATTTAGATTAAATATAAATGTTGCTATTCTTGCTCAAAGAACTGAACAAAAATAGATCCTATAAAGAATGAAGAGAAGAAAATGAAAGATTGAATTGAATAGGGTAAAATCCATTTTTATCTTGTCCAATTCGAGCACAAAAAAAATTCACTTATGTCTTGTTTGATTGATGAAAAAAAATTCACTTTTAATTTACTCTATGGATGCATTAAACAATTGTAGAGAAGTAATAACAGTATTAAATTTGTTTTCAGAATTATAAATATTGAGTTGGAGTCATTATAATAATCATATATATATATATATATATATATATATATATATATATATATAAATGAAATTGAGTGGAGGATTCTCCTATTTTCATTTTAAGGAAATAATGTTAAAAATTATAAATATATATATACACCATTAACTCCAAATTTTAAAAAAATTAAAAATAAAAATGAGGTGGGAGATAGGTGAAACTAGGGTTGAAGCCAAATTGATTAAACTGATCAAATTGAATCAAATCGAAATTGATAATTTTATAATTATTTAATTTGATTTTAGTTTAAAAAATAGAGCAAATTCAAGGTTGAATTTGATTTGAGATTTGAAATTTTTTATTTCAAACCTCTCTCTCTCTATATATATAGCTTTTTATAAATTTTTTTAATTTAATATTAATTTAAAATAAAAAAAAAAGTCATGAAAATTAACTAAAAATAAATAAATAAAATATAATTTTTGAGAAAAATATAAGTTTTGGATGTGTTAATTAATAGAATAGAAAATTTTGTGTTGTATATTAAATTATTTTTAAAATTATTTTATCACCGATATTGTTTTTTCAAATTTATAATAAAATAATAACGATTTATTAAAAAAAATCTAAATTTAAAATCGACAAATCGAAAGTAATCAAACCAAATCAAACAGAACTAAACTGACAATTTAATTTTATCGATGATTTAATTTAATTTAAAAAACTTTCAAATCCAAAAAATTGATTTGAATTAATAACAATTCTTCAAACAAAACCATATCACTCTGGGTGGAACCCAATTGAGAAGGAGGTTTTAAAAGAGCAATCAAGAGCCAAGCAAAGTTCCTTGTTCATTGAGATCACAGATGGTGAAGACTGGACAATGGTCAATGTGAATGTTCTTAAGCTAGTCCGAATTTTAGAGGCACTGTTTAATATTTGTTCCCTACCTTGAATTTTTTTTAGGCTTGCAAATTTTTATATTGAAATTAAATTTAATCAGTTTGATATGATTGTTATAGCCATTTAAGAGGGAATAAAGGGAATGTAGGATGCTTTGATCATAAAATTATTAAACATTAATTTTAAGTTATTTTAATAATATTTGAGTTATTTTTAGAATTATAAAACTTTAAATTGGAACTTAATATATAATTTCTTATCCTAAGTATCTTTTATAACATTTTCATGTTCTCTATTTTTTATATAATTATTCTTAATTTTGATTTTATTTTATTCCATTATTATTTTTTTAATTTTATTAATATTTCTAGTGCATAATTTTAAGAATTTTTTTTTTTATATCAAATTATCGATTTGTCATTCATGGATTTGAAAACTATTACAATACAACGAGGATATTGTTACAATAGATTTTTCAAGCATATTCTCAGCAAATTAACTCTTAAACTTAGTTGTGGGCTTACAAGAACACTGTTAACTAGATTAAGAGGTCAAACACAACACATAAAGTTTAAATACATGACAAATGGAAAGTAGAACCCACACAGCCACATATGTTGAGCACATAAGAAGTTATATATGTAGCCTAGGAAACTATGCTTCCTATGCTTATCTCCAACCACTAGAGAGCTGAAAGCAGATGCAGATGTATGGATCTAACATATATGGAGCTAAAAGGAAAAAGTTAAAGTTTAATATGCGAATAATGGCAAACAATCAAAGGAAAAGATATATAGTTGAAAAAGCCATAACTATAGTGTGAATTGAATTCCGTATGGAAATAGATAGATTTAATGGTGATATATAAGTGAAAAAGATTTATAAATCTTTTATCTTAAAATTTTGAGTTAGAGTGTTGTGTTAAATTTATAAGTAGGCTCTTTTAGTAGGCCCATGAATTTTTTTTATAAGGAATTAGATTCTCGACGCTAATTAGTGGTATCAAAGTTGATGGTTCAACAGAAATAAGTATAGAGATAATAATCTATGAGGTCTCGTTAGAAGATCGGAATGCTCATCGGGACTAAACCTCACGGATCTAGAGCGAATACCAATCATGTTATCATGGTTTGAAAATGATTTTTATTTTTGGGATTTTGTGGGGAGTCGCCACTTTAATTAAATTTTGTTAGAAAAATATAAGAAAAACTTCAATTTTAACTCCAATTTGCAATTCAAAATAAAATCACTAGACCTTCGAATAAGATTTATAGATTTGGGGATTAAGTTATCAGTTGTAAGTAACAATAATTTAATTTTCAGTTTAATCATGACTTGAAAATATTATTTATGTGAATGACATTTTTTAAGATATAAAGCAGTAAATAAAGCAATTAAATCATTCATCCAAAATAATAAAATAAAATAATAATTTATATCAAAATAGGGAATACCAACTCTAATCCTTTATAAGTTCTAGGTTAATTATACATTCCCTATAATTAAAAATAAAAGTGATTCAAAAGGGAAAAATAATTTCTTTAGGTTTTTAGATTTGACGTTGAACCAACGTGCCTACGTATTCTTTTGAATGAGAATTAAAATCCACGTAGTTTGCCCTTCTAGCGAAGAGCTTGGTTAGAAAAAGAGTTTTAGACTTCAGACATATTTCATTATAAAATATGGAGGAATGAACAATTTATGATGTGCTAAATTGGATGGATTTGGATTGAGAAATTTATATCTTTGGTAGAGGTGATTGAAGGGTTTTATCATATCAGAGTTCCATTTTGGAAATGGTATCAGATTTAAGAAAACAAATTAATTCAAAGAGATTTAATTTGAGACTCTAAAGGTTAATTTCTTTATTTTATATTCCTTAATTTAATGATAATTAAGAAAATCGGTTTGAATTCAAAGAGAATTAAACCTTTGTATATGGATATTAATCGGAAAACCCAAAGAGAGTTAATTTAGATGGGTTTTCTTTAATTCAAAGAGAATTAAAGGGATGTTGAAGTGTTGGAAGGTGTGTGAGTGAGTGAGGGAGAGTTGGGATTGTCTGCAAAAAATGATAGAAAGGGAGGTATTTATAGGAGAGGAAGAGGGCAAAAAAGAAAATTTGTCTGACAGATCCATCAGGAAGATAATGGTGGCAGATCCGTCGCCATTGGCAGCTACCCTGTGGGATTCGAGTTTTCGAGCCCTTTTTAGTCTTCTAGGATTACGGTGGTTCCTATTTGATCTGATGTAAGTCTGACTAGGTCTTGAGAGTGCTCCAAAAGTTCATAAAAGCCTGGTTGCTCCACAAATGACTTGATACTTGCTTCAGAACCTGCAAAAGTCTGGTTATATTTAATAAGGTGCAAAATAATGTGTTCACAAATACCCCTCATCATAATTATTTTTCTTAAAAAGTAATCATGATGATAGTGAACACGTAGGCTAAGTGGGTAGTAGTTCTTAAAGCTGATAATGGTGCTAAGTTATGCACACAAAATGAAAGTTGATGCTGAAAATGATGTTGATGCTAAGGTAAGCATGCAGGTTTGATGATGAAAATGATGTTGTGCTAAGCTAAGCACACATAATGAATGCTAAAAATGATGTTGGTGCCAAGATGAGTACATAGGGCGAAAGCTGAAAATGATGCTAGTGCTAAAGTAAGCACATAGGGTGAATGTTGAAGATGATGCTGGTGTTAAGATAAGCACACGAGATGAATGCTGAAAATGATTCTAGTGCTAAGGTAAGTACACAAGATGAGTGCTAAAAATGATGTTGGTGCTAAGGTAAATACACAAAATGAGTGTTGAAGATGATGCTGGTTCTAAGGTAAGAAATGATGAAGATGTTGCTGGTGTTAAGGTAAGCACACAGAATGAATGTTGAAGATGATGATTGTGCTAAAATAAGCAAGCATGATGAATGTTGAAAATGATATTGGTGCTAAGGTAAGCACACAGGATGAATGCTGAAAATGATACTGATACTAAGGTAAACACGTAGGATAGAAGCTGAAGGTTGTTTTGTTTGAAAAAGAGTAAGTGTCAAACGCTTTTTAGGCTTTGAAATGATTTTGTTGCCAAGGGTTGCTTGGGCTTTGAAATGGTTTTAGTGCCAAGGGCTGCTTATGATTTGAAATGATTTAGGGAAGAGTTCAACTTTAGGTATCTTTAGAAGTCTGATGATGAAATGAAATGAAGGCGACTTTAGGATTTTCAAAAGCCAAAGAAAGTGATATGCGACTTCAGAAATTTTCCCAAAGTCTATATGAAATAAAATGATGTGACTTCGAATTCTTCATAAGCCAAAGAAAAATGATATGAAAGTGACTTCAAGAATCTTTCGAAAGTCTAATGGAAATATAAATATGTGACTTTTGAATCTCTAGAAACCAAGGAAAAATGATGTGAAAGCAACTTCAGGAATCTTCCTAAAGTCTGAGTTAATGATGCGACTTCTGAATCTTCAGAAGTTAAAGGAAATTATATGTAATTTAGGATTACCTAATTTGGAAAGATTTTGATGAAATCTAAGATGTCTCAAATTTGGAAATTCTGAACACCATTGCTAGAGAATTTTAAAAAGGTGGAACTGTTGAAAGGGAATTTTGAGAAGGTGGCACTTTTGTTAGGGAATTTTAAAAAGGTGGCACTGTTGCCAGAGAATTCTGAGTGCAATTTAGGATACCCTAAATTAAAAAGAGTTTGATGATGTAATTGAAAAGATTTTGATATGATGCAATTTGAAAAGAGTTTGATGCAATGCAATTAAAAATATTTTGAGTTCAAGAAGTTATACTTTTCATGATAATGCAGAGGTATCTCCTTATTTTTTTTTACACATTGCTTTTGAAAATGATTATTAGCAAATGATTTTGATCTTGTTCTCTGTTTATGCAGTCTTTTGTAAATTGAATTTGTCATACTTATCAGACAACTCGTGGAATGGAGTTGGCTCTGTATGAATATTCAGGAGGAAGACTTTGCTAGTTGAAGGATACTCGTCTATGCTGTTTGAGGGACCATTAGCTTATGCTTCTTATTTTTCTTTTTATCAACTGTCAGTCCCAAACTAATGCAGGATAATGTATGAAATTATGACTTTATGAATGTCATGAATGTTAGGTATGCACTATACTATCTTTTGGGTAATTTAATGTTAAACTCCCTATTTGAATGAAATGTATGCATTTTATGTGATTTTGAATGGCTTATGCAGCTAATATGCAAATTCATGCAAATTCAATACATTTGGAAAGCAAAGTTATACAATGAAACACAATGAAATACAATTTTATGTATTGAAATGCCCCAGAATGCCCCATTTTTTAGGGAAAGTGACTTAGGAGAAAGGTGACTTAATCACTTTGATGGTCTTTGAGGGTGAGAGATTTTAACTTTATCATTTGGCCCTAGATTGGCTAAAAGTATATTTTGACAATGTTGTCATATTTGTTGAGTATGAAGAATCATCTTGGAAGGCTACAATCAAGTTTGGCCTTAAATTGGTTGATTTTGGTTTGGACCAAAGGATTGGCTTTGATTTGAGGTATGGAAGTCTACTGCGCGGTTCTTTCATTAGATGAAAGGTGAATCTGTGGATGGCTCTGGCTCAGCATCAAAGGTTATCTGACAATAAGGCTTGTTCATTATGATTGAATTTTTCCAACAACTTTGGATTTCTTGACGCAAACTAAATTCAAGTCAGAAAATTCATCTGGTTGCTTGTCAAGCACATCATTAATTGAGGACATGGATGTCCAATGATAGTTGGGTTTGTGGACTTTGTTGAGAGTTTTGGCTTTGGTTTCACCAAGGAAAATGGTCTAGAAAAGTCTGCTTTATTTGACCCATGGGTTCTGATGATGTGGTTTGGCAACATTTAAAGGAAAGATAATGACTTGGGTTGCCCACAAATGACTTGGGTTGCATTTTGAGAAGTTAAGGTTGCTTTTTTTTCTTTTTTCTTTTTTCAAGGAGCTTAGACTTCAAGGATGAGCTATGGGCTTTTTATGTACAAGTGGATTTATAGAGTTTGTTTTGATGATTAAGTTATTGATTTGTTCCTGAAATTTAGGCTTTAAGGGTGACAGGTTAAACCTTTTCAAAAGTTTTGAACCTTTTGGAAGGTGAGATTGATTTTGGGAGGTTTTATGAGTTTTCTACTATAATATGATTTGTGAAGAAGACAACAGAGCTATTCCTACCTGTCAAAGATTGATTAGATTCTCAGGGTGGTGTTTTAAAGGTTTGGACTTGGTAAGACTGACACTTAGATCAATGATTAGAAAGAAAAACCATTCAAAATTAAGAAAGACTTTTAGATTTGATGTATGGACATTTGACTTAAGGAATAACGATCTTTGATGACTTGCATTAGATGATGGATTTGATCTACTTAGCTAATTTTGACCAAGTAGTGATTTGAGGGATGATGGCTTTAAATGGCATGCCCCAAATGAGGTATAAAGGTAGCTTATCCATTTAGCTATTTTAACTAAGAGATGGAATGATTGATAGTACATGCCCCTTGAGACATGTTTGATGTTGTTGGTTGACAGGGTGAACAAACTCAAAAACTTCTTTCGCTCTTGAAGAAGCATTTTGACACAAAGGAAGATGACTCAAAAGATGATTTTGAATGATTGACTCAAGAGACTCTAATGATTGACTCAAGATATGACTATGAAGAGAGGTAAAATTATTCAACTCTTTTTAAACAAATGACACAAAGAGGGATGAACTTTTTATTATTACAGATTTGACTATGTACTATTTTAAGTGAGATAGTAAAAATGATATTGTTGTGTTTGATATCTTAACATTTGAACAAGATAAACCACCTTTCTTTCATTCTAACAAAGACAAATGGATTTGAATTTTTTAATGATGTCATTTGACTTTGGAATCTAATTTGAACTAATTTTTAATTGAGTTGCCTTTTTGGGTTTTTAATTTGACAATCTTTTTTTTCATTTTTCTTTTTTTGCTCTAACTTTTGATAAGCCGCCCCTTCTAGTTTTTGACTTAATAAGCTGCTCTAATTTTTGCCTAAGCAGCTCTTTTTGGGTTTTCAACTTAGTGAGCTTTTTTATTCATTTATTTTATACTTTTCAGAAAAATAAATTAAAAGAGTAATGAAATATTAGCACCAAAAGAAAAATATGATCTCATTAGAATGGCACTCCTTCCATATAAGACCTTTTTTAATAGAACAATCCCACTGTAAACTGGAGCTCTAATTATCCTTTTGTTTAGATTTTAGATAGCCTTAATCGTGATGAAAGACATTCATTTTTATACTCGTCAGACCCTGATCGACTTGTGATCATTCAACATGACCTTGATGGACTTGATGGCTGCCTATTTGTTCGGTGCAATAAGAGAAAATCGATGATGTTGAATATTTTTCTTAAGAAAATTTACTACTTTCTCTTTTACAATGAGATCCATTATTAGTGATGATCTCGAAAGGTAGCTCAAACTGCCAAAGGATGTTGGTTTGGATGAAGTGTGCTTCCTTTTAGAATTCAACTTCTAATAACGGTTCTATTTTTACTTACTTTATGAAGTAGTCTATAGCCATCAAGATGTACTCATATCCATTTAAAGATTTTCCCAGTGATGTCCATACCCTGATTACAAAGGGCAAATGAGATGCAATTGGATTCAAAGTGGCAAAAGAGTGATTCTTAGAGCTTTGCATGGATCTGATATTTCCATGAACGATTGGCATTGATCTTTTCCACCATGAAATTGTCCTATTTCCTTTAGCATATCACCATTCAAAATGAAATTGACTTGAAGGTTCTTTTGACCGATCTGGTTGCCTCTTTTATTATGAGCATTGTACTTTTCCCTATCCATAAGATGGGTTTTAGCTTGATTACAAGCTACATGGAGCTTGGTTAAAGAGACCATATAGAACCAATCATGTGGTTAACCAGCAGATTGATTCACTGGGAGGGGAAATCATCATTTGGGCAATTTTCGTTTAGTCATATGAACTTTTTCATCCTTCTTGGAATCAATACTATTTGGCTAACCCTAAAAATCTTGGTGATAGACTCGATGAACTCATTATTTAGCAGTTTGAAAGATAACCTTCCTCCATATGCTCATGTCCTATATGAAACCATTCATACACTTTTGGACTATTCTTGTTTACCAGTGTCAGTGATTTTCCTTTATGCCAAGTTTTTATTAATACTTTTGCCTTTTTCCCTCTTATTTCTTCTCTCATTCTATCTCTTTTATTATTATTATTATTATATTTTTCAATTAATTCAAATAATAAAAAAAAAATGAAAGAGGAAGATATGAGAAAGTAAGAACTCAAATTTTCATAAAACCATCATCCATGATTATATGCAAAACTAAAGGAAGTACCATGAAGGTCGATTACAGACTCTGCACAAAAATAAAAAACAAATCTCGATGAACTCATACCCTGACTCAAACTTGGACTTGGACTTTGATTTAAACTCAACCTCAGACAAGTCAGATTAGCTGGTCTTGAATTTCTCCAAAAACTATGCTAGTTGGGCTTCAGATGGTTGGTGAGATAAGGTGCGGTGTATTTACATTTGTATTCCTACTAACCTGCTTTTTTAGATCTAAAAGATTTGATAACAATTTGCAGATCAGTAGGGATGATGGGTTCATGTCTAGGAGGAAGAAGGATGTTTTCACCGTAAATAAGGTCTTGGATTTTGTGCCTCAGGTTCTTACACACATTTGTTTTATACCTGGCTCCTTGATGATATTCACAATATTTATTGACTTCATATTTCTTCGGCAAAAGGTTAGGAGGTGCCTTAGATTTTAAAGGCATGACTAGCTTGGATTCCAATGCTTTCTTATAAGCTTAGTTCAAGGGCAATATCCAAATAAGTGAATTTCCTCCTTTCCAATTTTGAGGGTTGATGGTTAACAGTGGTAACTACTCCTTTACCCTTTTGTACATTAGAGTTGACAACCTTGAAAGTGGAGGTGTCATTATGCTTGCACCTTTTCTTCACTATGTGGTTTTGATCAAACATAATGTTGATACATTTCTAAGACTTTTTCATTGGTGTATGGGTGAAAATTTCTCTTTCTTAAAAATGATTCAAGGAAAAGGAAAGGATAGTATTTGTTTTTGGTGTTGGGCTAAAGTTGCCCTAATTAGTACTAGATATAGTTGAAGAGCTCAAATAAATAAGGTTGACATGATTTGGGATGACTATTCCCTTCACCTCATCGATGATAGATTGGTGTTGGGAATTCAAAGCATCAGTCACATAATCTATTGCATTGTGAAAAATATTTTGTTGAGCGACTAATTCATTATTGAAGTTGGTCTTCTGAGTGACTAGGGCTTTATTAAATTGGGCATGTTAAGCATCAAAGGTGGAGATGAGAATGACTTGAAAAATTCTCCTCTTGTTTCTTAAAAACAGTGGTAATAAGTATGGTCATGGCATCTAGATCGATTGAGTTGGTCATTGGTACCTTTTATTAGGCAAAAACTACAAGTGCATAGGTCGTCCAATCAAGTTTAGTGAGTGAATAAGAGTGTCGATCCCTCGAGGAAGGAATTTAGTTAAGAACCAATATGTTTAACTTATTCTATTATTTAGATAACCGAAAATAAGATGTTAATATTCTAAGGATACTAAAGTTAAACAAACTATGATATGAGAAAGGTTTAGGATTTAGAGTTCATCTATTGGGTACCTATGACTCACTATGCTTTACTTAATCGGGTTAAATATAGGGACTAATGATCAAGGTTTTCCTAACTATGTAAAGTCCTCTCTTAAGATAAATTACAAATATTCATACCAATTTTAAGTCTACTCTCATGACCTTAAGATATTAGCACAAATTCATTAAGTTCTTTGGTTACCTTTTAATTAATCACAAAAGAGTGTTCCTATTTTTAGGCAACTCATTCCTTAAGTTTATTAATTCATTGATCTAATATCATGCTTCAACTCTTGCTACTTCACATAATATCATGTTTTTATGCAATTAATGCCCAAATAATCACACTATCAATAATTCTTGAATTAATAAATTAACCTTAATAAATTCTCCCAATTAATCAAACATAGGTTGTCATAAGAAATCCCAATAGACTGCATCTAAACCCTAGATAGAGAATTTAGCTACTCATGGTAATTAAAGCAATAAATATGAAATTGAATTGAATCAACTAACAACACATTACAAACTTTATTGTAATTCAAAGTATAAGGTTTGGAAGAGTTTTAAGAAAGAAACTAATGATGACTTAAGCTCTTCCTTCCAAAGCCACTTGAAAAATGCAAAATACAGTTTGAACTTGAATAACCCTAGAGCTTGAGTAGAAAACTTGATAATCATTATAATACAAGATAGATCCTTTATATAGAGTTTGATTTAGAGTTTTGGAAGGTTTTGGAGTCTATTTAGGAGTTTTACAACTTTCCTAAATTAAATTGGGTCTTCAAATTCTAAAAGAAGGAAATTTGTCTTTAAAATTTCCAAAAATCGCGCATCATATTGTTCCAGATATAGCATGGCCGTGCAGCTTGAAGCCCATGAAGTTACAAAGAGGAAATAATATGCACAGCCGTGAGAGTAAAAACCAATTTTGTTCTAAGAGAAATAATTTTGCATGGCCCTTGCAACTATCCTACATAGTCGTGCAGCCCTTCTCCTTGCTTTTCATTGTTGCTTCCTCTTCCAAGTTGATCCAAAATTCTTCCCTGCATAGCTCTCTGCTATTTCAACTCTTTTTTTATGGCGACCTTCTTAAAAAATGCTTTCAAATTCCAAAATCCTTGCTCTTTTATGCTCAAATCTCCAAATACTTTATCAAAACTCATAAACACAAACTCATACCAACTTAAGTATTTTATCTTATAAAAATGTACAAAATATCAAAATAATATAACGATTTATATTCAAAATATTTTATACTTTAAGTACTTATCAAATTCTCCCAAGCTTAAATATTTGCTTGTCCCCTAAGCAAATCCTAATTTAAAGGAACTTGGGTGATGAAAATTTTTCAGGCCTTAAAATTAACAATCATATTCACACAATCTAATAATTTAACAAGTCAATTTATAACTTTTTAAATATCAAAACTCATCCAGTCTAAATTATGCATTGACTTATTTTTTCCTGAATCTTAACAATAAGAATTCAGTTTGTCCTTAAACCTGCTTATACACATCCAATATCTTTAATAACTTCTAATTATAATATGCTTATTATAATAAACTTTCTCCACTAATGAAATTCACTCTTCAAGAAGAATCATTAGGTCTTTTATTAGGCTTGTAATGGGTTTTAATTTAGGTCAATTTCAAGCTATCAAAGAATAAGGCTCATTTACAAAATCAATATAATTAATTACTAAAATCTGAAAAATGAAAAATGAAAAAGAAAAATCTAGAAATAAAGATTAGGAGGAAATCTTAGAGGACTATTTAGAATGTGGGACACTCTTTTTTTTTTAGTATTTATGAGAGCCCCTTATATATCACCAGGTGTAACCATTGAAGGGGTGTTTTTATTGAATTACTATCCCTCCAGGCTTGTATTTTTGCATTCCTATGGTGATTTCAATACTTGTTTAGCAAGTCCTGCTTCATTAGTATCCTTTCCTCCTAAATAAATGAATATTCTTCTAAAATTATCAATTACTTTTCATAATTCAGTAAAATTATCTTGTACAACAGGTTGGAATTAACTTTGGTTGTGAACACAAGAAAAGGAAAGTTAAAATTGTAACAAGGGAAAACTAGGAAAAATATGGATAAAAATATGGTGGATATAAGAATTTGGTTGAACAAATAATGCCTAACTCCTTCCATTCAAGTATATTTATAAATTTCGCCTCAAAAGTTTATTAGAATAAGTTTTAAGATCTTCGAAGTCAATTAAAGATAAAATTTGTCTATAATTATGTAAGCATTAAGAATTTCAAATTATTAAAATTCAAAGAAAAAGAAACCAAAAAACATAATCTTGACTAAATTCCTTTCTCAATCCAAAACATTCAACTTAACTTGTCAAACAAATTAAATTATCAGACCCAATCATCATTTATCATAGGCCTTCATCAAAATTATCAACACCATTTTGATTGCTATACTATTTCATTATCTAGGATAACAGTTCAAACATAACATAAAAGAAATCAACAATAAGACAAAAAAATACTAACACAAATAAAATAAAAACAAACAAAGATTAACACCCGGCCTGCCCCATTTTATATTTCCACAGTACCATAGGGGTACACTTTTTGTACAGTGAAAGGACCTGACCACTTTGACCTTAACTTGCCCGTAAATAGCATGAGGTGAGAGTTGTAAAGTAGTACTTATTGCCCAACCTCAAATTGATGCCTCTAAATATGCTTGTCATGCCATAGCTTGGTTCTTTCTTTATAAATTCTGTCATTTTCATACGCGTTAAGTCGGATCTCTTCAAGCTCGCTTAATTGAAGAAGTTGCTTGGAACCCGCAGCCTTCAAATCCATATTAAATGCCTTAATTGGCCAATAGGCTTTATGTTCCAATTCCATCGGAAGATGGCAGGCTTTCCCAAAAATTAGTCTATAAGGAGACATACCGAGGGGAGTCTTGAATGCAGTTTTGTATGCCCATAATGCATCATCAAGTTTTAGAGACCAATCTTTTCTTGAGTTGTTTACCGTTCTCTCTATAATGTGCTTCAGTTCTCTATTGAAGACCTCCACTTGGCCACTAGTTTGAGGATGATAAGGAGTAGTTACCTTGTGTGTGACACCACATCTTTTTAACAAAGAATCAAAAGCTTTTATTACAAAAATGGATGCCTCAATCACTTATAATTGCTCGAGGAACCTTAAATCTAGAGAAGATGTATTTCTTAATGAACTTGATCACCACCCAGGCATCATTAGTAGGACTAGCTATTACTTCAACCCATTTAGATACATAGTCCACCGCCACTAAAATATATTTATTGTTGAAAGAGGAAGGGAAAGGACCCATGAGATCTATCCCCTATACATCGAACAACTCAACATCCAAGATATAATTTAGTGGCATTTCAAGTTTTCTTGAGACATTACTTGACCTTTGGCATTTGTGACATGACATCACTAAGTCTCTATCATCTTTGTATATGGTAGGCCAAAAGAAACCTTGGCAAGCCACACCTTGGCAACCATCTTAAAGGTACTAGCATGACCTCCACTTTCTCTTGAGTGATAATGCTTAAGGATACTCCACACTTATTCCTTAGGAACACACCTTCTAATCAACCCATCCCTACAATATTTAAAAAGTAGAGACTCATCCCACATATAATATTTAACATCATAAAAGAACTTTTTCTTTTGTTCATAAGAAAGTTGATATGGGATAACTCCACTAACCAAATAGTTCACTATATCAGCATACTAGGGCTCAAAATCTGAGATTGCCAAAATATGCTCATCCGAGAAGTAATCATTGATTGCTAACTCATCCTTAATGTATTCTTTTATTTCTAACCTTGAAAGGTGAACATCTACCACATTCTTCACTCCCTTTCATCCTTAATTTCCAGCTTGGGAAATCTTGTGTCCAAGGACAATCCCTTCTTGCACCATAAAGTGGCATTTTTCCTGGTTCAACACCAAATTGGTCTCTTTGCAACATTCCAAGACTCTTGTTAAGTTCGAAAGGCAATCATCGAATGAGGTTCCATACACCATAAAGTCATTCATAAATACCTCTATAGTCTTCTCCACGAAGTCTGAAAATATTGCCATCATGCAACGTTGAAAAGTTGTTAAAGCATTGCACAAACCAAATGGTATCCTTCTATACGCAAAAGTACCATAAGGACAGGTGAAGATGGTCTTCTCTTGACCTTCAGAGGCAATGGGTACCTGAAAATAACTTGAAAAGTCACCTAAAAAACATAAGTAAGCTTTGCCTACAAGTCTTTCGAGCATTTGATCAATAAAAGTGTCACTTCCCGAATTCGGACATGACGGTCCTAGGATGTAAGAGATACTAAAGGCGATTGGCACCCGTAGAACCCAATATCACATACTATTATCATTTACTATCTCATACTTAAATCATTTACTTAATTAATATTCATTATGGCATTCTGTAATCTGTCTATAATTATCATCATCACATGCCATACTAACAATCAAACTCCATATTATGTCATAATATACATATCCAAAGTATAACTATGTCATTATACACACCATGGAGCAATCTAAAATATTTACAACAAATCTGTGTCAAAATAATTACACTGCTATTACAAACATTGCAGAATTCCTCGGGAAACAACAGTTAGGAATCTACCTTCTATTCTGCACCTGGAAAGGGAAACAAATGATAAGGTGAGTATAAAATACTCAGTGAATCTAATATGCATCAACCAAAAGAAATAGCTAGGATATCAATAAACAATAGGCAGATAATCAATAAGTATTATTTTGTATACTGATAACAAAATAAGGAATCAGAATACAGTAAAAAATTGTAGGATCAATGAACAAGCCAAAGAAACTCATGTCATGTAGATAAGACAGATGATGGGCTATGAACACATATCAATAAATATAAGAGTGATCATGTAATACCCTATATAAATGCATATCATGTTTTCATGAATAAAGTTCTTAGTATATGGATTAAAATTATCGAAATGATACCCTATATAAATACATATCATGTTTTCGTAAATAAAGTTCTCAGTATATGGATTAAAATTATTGAAATGACTAAAGTTAATTTTGAAAACTCAGTTAGAGCAAAAATGAGAAAAAATTTTGAAAATCGTCGGTACTGATATCGCTGCCGTAAAATAGTAGTACGATCGACGGATGAATTTTCGAATTTGGTTTGAGGGTAAATGATAATGTATATGCATGTGGGAATATAGTAAAAATAAAGAAGAGAAAAATGATTAAGAACACTGATAAAGTAAGCAATGGAAAAATCGTAAATAAAAGAAATTTTTGGGAAATAGTGAAAATTCGACAGTCTGAGTTTCAGACGGAATTATCGGAATAAATTACCGAACGAAAAAGGACCAAAAGCAAATTATAAAAAATTGGAGGATCAAAAGTGAAAATTGTCATTTTTGTCTTACTATATAAGCAAAACTTAGACAAAATTTTCTGCATTTTTCCTCCTCCCATTCGTGACTTCTTTCTCCCTTTTCCCATTTGATTTTTCTTTTGATTTGTGAAGAAAAGTTGTTGGAAACTTGAATTTAAAACCATACAAATCTAAATCTATAAAAATCAACCATAGAAATTCAAGAAAAATCAAGAACTCCTCCGTTGAAGATTTCAGCCATTTAGGGTTTTTGGGGTAAGTTGATTATTTGTTTGATTCTATGGTTTAATTAGGTTGTTTAGATGTTGTTAGGATTGGGTAAATGGTTAATTGCATCAATTGATGCATTAAACAATTTTGCCCAATTTCCAAACCCTAATTCAAAGTTGTATGAAATGAATTTGTACATATGAGTTAGGATACGTAAATTGGCAATAGAATAAGTCAATTGGGTATTTATTGGTGTTTAATTAATATTTGTATTGTTGTAGAAAATTCAATTGGAGAAAATCATTGATTTTGGCCTATATCGAGGAATTGAGGATTTGGGTAGCAAATCAAGTTTGCTTGGTGATTTGGAGTGTTAGGTGAGTCTCTTATGCATCAAATTACTTGCCTAAATTGTTAGAATGACAATTGGAATCCATATGCAAAATGGCCATTTTGGCCGAACCTTATTTATGGTAAATTGCCACATTTTTGTGCTTGGTTTTTAGAATTGTATTCCATGCCTAATTGATGCCTTTGTTGAAGACTATTGAATTTTTTTTGTTGGCTATAAATTACTTTCCATATGCATGTTTGTTGAGAATTAGGGCAATGTCAATATTACACCGAAACCATGTCGAAAAATCCGTAGGCCAACCATTTGAATGCCACCGTCGCCAGCGACAATGGTATGCCAATTGCGTCAACTTTTTGGCTGCAAATGACCAAATTATGTTTGTTCCCATTTTTTATCGTTAGACCTTTGGTCATCGTTTAATCGACTATTATTAATGTCTTATTGACTTTAGGCTCATGAAATTGATTTCTAATGAGTTATTGATATTTGCCGATGCCATCAGTTGAAATGGTATATATTGATGTGTTTATCGCTTCTATTGATTCCAGGATGATTTGACAGAGCTTCCATTCCGACAGGGTAGTGAGTTCATGCTGTCGGCCTTGTGCACATTATATTGATTGATAGCCTGTACTAGGAAGGGATGTCCTAGTCATAAGACCCATACAATCTTATGTTTATATTTATATATAGTGATTTGTGCCTGGCATATTTCTATGCGTTTCATGGCTCTATATCTGTCATTTCCATCTTGTCCATGTGATTTGTACTTCATTGATGTGATTGATTACTTACAGTCATATTCTGTATTTGATTATGTATTACAGACATTCTGGACAGTTTGATTCATTTATGTCATTTACTTATTGCTTATTGGTGTTCCATTATCCATTTTATTGATCGATGCATATTAGATTCACTGAGTATCATATATACTCACCCTCTCACTATTTGCCCTCTCAGGTGCAGAGTAGGAGGCAGATATCCCAGCTCTCTTGGTTCTCTGTGGATTCTGCAGATCTTGCATCAGTATAATATTATGAACATTGTATTATTTTTGAATGTTCATATCCTAGCTGCTCCATGGGTTTTGTATGGTATAGTTAGAGTATGAACATGTATGTATGGGAATATTAGAGATTACTAATGATATGATTGTAGTATTTACAGAAAGTGACAGAATGATAAGTGTTATGTGAGTGATTGGTTATATTTATTGTTATGTGATTATTGATGATTAAGATATATTTTCGCTGCAATATTGTTATAGGATTGATGTGATTGATGGGTTTTACGAGTGCCGGTCGTCTCAGCATCTCCTGCACCCTAGGACCGTCGTGATCTGGAAACATGTCGTGACAGATTAGGTCTTATGGCTAGGACAGTTAATCCTTCCCAGCTAGGGTATCCAGTATACAATGTGCACATCGCCGACGATATTTACCCACTACCCTGTCGGAGAGGAAGCTCGGTCAAATCACATTAGAACCAATATAGATATGGAAGCCAGTCAAAGGACATCAATATATATCAATTGTCTCATCAATAATCAATAGCTTGTGAAATAATCAAACGAGACTACAAGTAAGTAATAGATAAGCAATGAGAGGTAAGTAAACAATAGCAGTGGGTTTAGCAATTAACATTGAGTTGGAATATAGGATGGCCATACATGATCAAATGGTTGGCACAATTGGCATACCAATGTCGCTAGCAATAATAGCATTCAAATGGTTGGCCTATGGATGAAACAAAAGTAGGATCATGGCAAAATGAACTAGGCATTTTATCAAGTACATGGTATGCATCATTGAATGGACAATTTGGCTAGGTTATGGTGCAACATTGACATTGCCCATATAATCAACAATAAGTCCACAATCAAAGCAACTCAATAAGCAACCATTATCCAATAATAAACATAACCAAAAGGATCAAAATGACTTGTACACTCAAAGGAAAAACAAAACAAAATCAATGGAGTGAATAGTACTCATAGGTTTGACCAAAATGGAAAAAATGGAGGAGGATTCACATCATCAATTCAATGCTTTGGACATGTTAAATGATGCATATTAAACTCATCTCACACTTTAAATGAGCTAGGAAAATTGATTTTCCACCTTAAGCTTCAAAGGAGATAAAATGTGCAATCTTCTAAATCTTTATTTTCTACACCAAATCAATCACAAATAATTCATCTTTTAGCCTCCAATTAACATAATATAAGCTTAATTAATATTAACTAATACTAATTCAAAGATTCAAATCATACAACTTCAATCTAGAGTTTCAAATTGGGGAAAATCTATCAAATGCATTAATTGATGCAATTAAACATCAAACCCATTCTAAACAACATCTAATATGTTAGACCTTAAGGTCTTCTTCATACTCATTTTGATGGTTACAAACAACAAAATATTGGACTAATTAGTTTGTTTGATTATGTGCAAGAATCTCCAAGAAATTCTTTGAAGTATTGCAGGATGCTGCTTAGTCGCGGGCACGACCAGTTGTAGTCGCGGATGCGACTTTAGATACAAGCTTGGTCACAGGTGCGACAAATCCAATCATAGTCTTAAAAAGATTACAGTCGTGGGCGCGGCACTTTAAAGTCGCGGGCGCAAAATTAAGGTCTTGATAACTCAATACTTCCAGTAGCTTCAAGATGAACAGCGTCCATCTAGTAACGGGCGCGACACAAGAGAGTAGCGGGTGTGACTAAGTGAAGTCGCGGGTGTGATAGAACTATTCGCAGGCGCGGAATTAAAGTTTGCATAATTCAAAACATCCAGTAGCTTAAGATTGAACAGTATGGTTCAGTCGCGGGTGCGACCAAGGATATTCACAAGACTGTTCAAGATCAGTTGCAGGTGTGAAAAAGTTCACGCAGAGTTTGAAATTTGAATCTCATAAAAAGTTGCGGGTGCGACAGAATCAGTCATGGGCACGACGTGAAAAATTCAAATTCGGTGTTCTTCTAGCCAAAAAGAGTAAAGCCAGTCGCGGGCGCGATGGATCGAGTCGCGGGTGCGACTCACCTGTAAAATAGCCGTTGGAGCGAATTCTCAGGAGCATTTATTGAGGGAAAAAGAGTCTAAACGGACCTTTCTTTACTCTAGACTATAAATATGAGTTGATTTGTATTAAATGAACAGAGAACAACCTTTAAACAAGTTCATAATCATTTATTGCTAGATCATTCATATTTATTGTGCAAAATCAAGTTAGACTTGCATTTGTTGTAAAAGGTTTTGTGTGAACCTAGTTTGAGAAAAACACATTGTAAATGTTTAAAGTGTGAACCAAAACACTTAGGTTTGATCTTGAACCTGCAAAAGGATCAAAGGTAGTGAAATACTTAAGTGTGATCTTGAGGAGTGGACGTAGGCTAATTTTTGGCCGAATCACTATAAATCTCTGTGTTGATTTTCTTCTTCTCTTCCTTCATCAAATTTTTAATTGGTTATTATTTTTAAAGACAACCAATTCACCCCCCCTCTTGGTTGCTAAAGGGACTAACATTTTCAATAAAATTATCTTTTTTATTTATTCCTTTTCTCTTTCGAAAATTTTTATCCTTAGAACCAATCGACCTTCCACACTTCAAATATGCTTGAGATTCATTAATAGTAGTAAATTGTCCTTTTGGGATGTCAATATGGATTGGAACATTGACAACTGGTATATGAGACTTTGTTACTCATTTTGGATCAGTAAGTGCATCTGGAAATTGATTTGCTAATTTTTACGGATAAATTATTTTTTGAACTTCTTGTTCACATTGTTTTGTTCTAGGTCCTAGATGAGACAATGATGAAGTATTCCATGTAATTATATTTTCAACCTTTTATTGTTTTTCCCTAATGCTAGAAATGTTGATTTATCAAAATGACAATCTGCGAATCGTGTACTAAATACATCTCCCGTTAATGGCTCAAGATATTTAATTATTGAGGGAGATTCATATCCAATATATATTCTTAATCTCCTTTGAGGACGCATCTTAGTGCGTTGTGATGTAGCAATTGGGACATAAACCATGCATCCAAAAATTTTTAGATGAGAAATATTTGGCTCTTGACTAAAAATCAATTGTAGTGGGGAGACTTTATGATAGCTTGTTGGTCTAACTCGTATAAGTGATGCTGCATGTAAAATCGCAAGTCCCTATACTGAAGTAAGGAGTTTGGTTCTTATAAGCATTGGTCTAGCTATTAATTGAAGGCATTTAATAAGTAATTATGCTATATCATTTTGTGTATGAACATGTGTTATAGGATGTTCAACTTTTATCCCAAGTGACATACAATAATCAATAAAAATTTGGGATGAAAATTCACCAGCATTATCAAGACAAATTGTCTTAATTGGATGATCTGAAAATTGTGCTTGTAATCGAATTATTTGAGCAATTAATCTTGCAAATGTCAAATTGCGTAATGATAATAAGCATATATATGACCATCTAGTGAAATTATCAATTAAAACCATAAAGTATCTAAATGGTCCACATGATGGATGAATAAGTCCACATATATCACCTTGAATTCATTCTAAAAATACAGGCGATTCTATTCTAATTTTAGCTGGTGATGGCTTAATAATTAATTTGCCTTGAGAACAAGCAGTACAAAAAAATTCATTGTCTTGAAGAATCTTATGGTTTTTCAACGGATACCCATATGAATTTTGAATAATTTTTCTCATCATTATTGAATCAGGATGACCTAATCGGCCAAATCATACAATAAAAATATTTAGATCTATAAACTTCTGGTTTATCATAAAATTTATTTCAATTATACCAATTTTTGTATAATAAAAACCAAAGGAAAGAGCAAAAAAATTTTCTAATACATATTTTTTACCCGAAATAATGCTTGTAATATGGATGTATTCTTGATTCTTCTCATTAACTGTCTCAATATAATATTCATTACTGCAAATATCTTTAAAACTTAACAAATTTCTATGAGATTTTGGAGAAAATAATGCATTATTTATAATAAGTTTTGTTCCTTTGCTAATAATATATTGGCTCTTCCAGAACTATTAATAATTTTTGTTTTACCATATATTATAGTAACAATTGCCTCATTTATTTTTAAAGATGAAAAATATTTGACATTTTTTAAAATTGTATGAGTGGTTGCACTATCCACAATACATATATCTTCTTCATTTATCTTGAATTCAATTAAATGTGAAGAAGTATTCATTTGTTTTTTCATTGAAAATAAAATATATTATTAGAAGAAAAAAAAATTACATATAATGAAAAAAATAAAAACATTATATTAAAGTAAACAAACCTCACATAAAATATAATAAAATAAAATAAAATATGTATTTAAAAAAAACACAAAAAAAAGAAGTCATTATATCTTTGATCAATTCTCCTTTTCAATAGATTTAAAAAAAATCAGTCATATCCAAATGTGTTATATCAACATGATCATCATCTTCAAAAACACAATTGATCTCTATATCCTTTCTTTTATTCTTCAATGATGCTTGATAAAATTCAGCAAGATGTTTGGACGTACGACAAGTACGTGACTAATGTCCACTCATACTATAACGATAACATTTATTTTCCATATTTTTTTAATAAGACTTATTTTGCCCACTTTTTTCCTTTATCTTGTTTTGGTCCATCATTATCTCATTTTCTGGTGGTAATATGTACTTTTAAAATAAGAATTATTATTATAACTATCATCATAATAATTAGTTTGACTACAACCATTATTACGACCATGTCCGCGACCACGACCACATTCTCGGTCTCGTATATGTTCAATATTATTATTATATGTCACAACATTCACTTTAGAGAATGAAGTAGAATTAATAGGGCATGCCTCATGATTTTTCATTAGCAGCTCATTATTTTGTTCAACAACAAGAAGATATGAAATTAATTCAGAATATTTTTTAAAATCTTTTTCTCGATATTGCTGTTGCAGGAACACATTTGAAGTATGAAAGTAGAGAAAGTTTTCTCTAGCATATCATCATCATTATTTTTTCTCCACTCAATTTTAATTGAGAACTAATTTGAAATATTGCAGAATTATATTCACTCACAGTTTTAAAATATTGTAGTCGTAAATGCATCCAATCATATCGAGTTTTGGGAAGAATAATAGTTTTTTGGTGGTTACATCTTTCTTTCAAATTTTTCCAAAGAACAAGTGGATATTTTACATTAAGATATTCAGTTTTTAACCCTTCATCAAGATGGTGACGAAGGAAAATCATTGTCTTTGCACAATTTTGCATTGAAGTATCATTATTTTCTTTGATTGTATTTGCAAGACTCATAGCATTTAAATGAATTTCAGCATCTAATATTCATAATAAATAATTCTTTCGAGTAATGTCAAGCGCCACAAACTCAAATTTTGTGAGATTTGACATAATAAAACTATCATATAAATAAATAATAATGTTAAAAATGTAATATATTTTTCATGAAATAATTATATATTCTAAAATAAATAAATAAATAAATGTAATCACCATATTAAAATAAAATATCATATGAATATAAAAAAAAAAAACCATATTCATGAAACAGTAAATGCTCCAAAATAACATGACAATAATGGATATAACATACATAATAAAAATATAATACACATAAATTTTCATCATATGAATATACAAATAAATAATTATATAAATAAACAAAACAAACAAATAAAAAAAAATAATACAACACGTGCAAATAATAAAAGGAAATTAAAGAAACAAATCATTATATACATAAACAAATAAAAATAAATAAATAAACATTTGTAAAAAAATTGTAAATATAAAACTGACAGTATAAGGATTTATTATAAAGATAATATACTCATATATTTTAGTATATTTGCATAAAAATAAATAATTTATTAAAAGAGTGATAAAAAAATAAATAAATAAATAAAATACATGAAGTTAAAATTTAAAAGAGTAAAAGAAAATTGCTTAAAAAATAAACAGCAGACAAAGCAAAACAAAACATATAGAATTTTTTTATAGTAAGATGTTTATGTAACATATACACAATTCATATGGACATATGTTTAGATTTATTGATATATTCGTGTATAAAATAATTATAAGAGCATAAAAAATTTATGTGATAATTTATAAGGTAGGCATGCTAATAATAATACAAAATCTCAAAGAAAAAGGTAATAATCATTATACTCGTAATTAAAAAAATATATATATGAAAAGTAGAAGAACTTACTTATGAGAGATTCGTACTGATAACGTGTTATAAAAAATAAACAAAATAAAAATAAGAACAAAAACAAGAACAATAAAAATAATAATAATGTAGAAGATAGAGTTTTCTATTGTCTTCTTGGTGTCTCATACAAAATAATAGGAACATTTATTTATAGGGTTTATCTCTACTATAAGTTACAAAATATAAATTCACCATAAATTACAATATAAATTCACTATAAGTTAGACATTATAAATAACATAAAGCTAAGTACAATATATCAAATAAATACATCAAATAATGGGATAGTGAGATAGTTAAAAGGACGTCCATATTATATATATTTATAAAAATCATGATTCCCTAACTCTGTTCTAGAAATGTAGTTAATTTTAAACGGATTTCCTAATTTAAATTATTTTACGTTGTGTTTGGATGCATAGATTTTGATTTGAAATTTTGATTTTAAATCTCATATTTCAAATCTATGATTTGAAATTTATAAAATTATAAATTTCTTATTTAGAAAGTGTATAAAATTTGAAATTTTAGATTTTAAATTTAAAAAAAAAATTAGATATTTTAAGTAAAACATAAAGATAATAGATTTGAATTGAAATAACTAAGTAAAAAAAAATATTTGAAATATTACATGTTTGAAGGGTTGAATTTCAGTAAATATTTGAATTATATCCAAATCCACTTAATTTTAATGATCCAAACAAATGATTTAACCCAAATCTAAATTTACCAAATCTAAATTTTTGTCATTTAAACGAATCATTAGTATATTTGTAAAAAAATAATTATTCATTATTTTAATTGAGTTAATTTATCTAATCTTGTCGATTTATCAATAACCATCATGAAGCATGTTTCATAAATGATAAGAAACCAAACACCCATGTTTGTGATCACAATGCACTATGTATATTGGTTACTTGATTTATTAAGTTTGTATTTATGATATTATAGTTGTAAAATATACAGTTAATACACTAATTTATTTAGTTAATGGAGATATAATATGTAAAAAAAATAAAAATTGTTATGTTTAATTTAATTTTTGTTTTTTGTTTTTAAATTTTAAAAAAATATTTTGAATTAATCATCTAAACACTTAAAAAATCATTTACCGTTTTTTGAATTTCAAAATGACGTTTCATAATTAAAAAATCATTTAATATTTTTTAAATTTCAAAATGACGTTTCATACTTATTTTAAGTACTATTTGATATTACATATTACAACAATTTCCAAATAGTTAATATAATAAGTGAAGGTAATATAATTAATAATAAAGTTCAAACAATATTATATGACTCATCACAAACAATTTACTAAAAATTTAAGTACCATAATTTGTTACATCC
>CANXYC010073644.1:0-16942 GCA_948193065.1 Aleurites moluccanus | reverse complement strand
TGGATAGAACGCTTTTCCCAATGAGAGTAAATTCATTGGTCCATTGTGCACTTTGGGAACTCAGCTGGTAGAGTTCTGTACCAGTGTTCCACCTAGAGGGGACCAGGAGCTCTAGGCGTATGCCTGGCCAAGCATACGTTTGCGAAAAGGTAGCAAGGCTACTGATGCGCTCTGTTATGAGAGGTAGAATGGCTATCGATCATTTGGTAGTTCTGCCATGATATTTGATAGTGCTATTTGATTGTGAGCACTTCTGTTTTCTTGTAAACTTAACTATATTCTGATTCTGATTATGATCTTGAAAGAAATGTTTCTCCTAAATTTTGCATTAATATAAGTATGTATATGCACTCCTTCCTATTACATGTTCATATCTTACTGAGTTGAAGGCTCACTCCTCTTTTGTGGATTTCAGGTGATAGTTTAGCTTCTGAGGGAGCTAGCAGAGAAGATCAAGCTTCTTGACTTATTTTCTCGAAGAAGCTTTATTGTAATTATTCTTTTGAGATGCTTATTATAATTATTAACGATATTGTGATATCATATGTATTGGAGTACATTCTAGAGCTCCGTAGTTAGTCTTTTGGGAATGATAGAATATTGATGTATGAATGTTATCCTTTGGACACTCTTGTTCCTCTTTGATGAGAGATGTCGTCTTTAGATCATTAAGGAACAAGAGAAAGATATGGAATGAGATAGTAAAGAAATGATTTATGCTTGAATGGATTATGATATGTTATGGCATGATGTAAATATGTGATATAATTGTATGTAAGATTCAGAATATGGGAGTTCTACGGGTTTATAGTGGCCTTAAGCCTACCCTTGCCCTAAAACCGTCGCACCACTGGAATTTGGGTGTGACAGTTAGAGGCTTAATTAGAGGAATTCTCCATTAATATACCTTTCATATAAATCCCTCTCAATTTGTATATATATGTGTAGCTTTGTACAAATCAAAAATCAATATATAAAAAATATTTCTTCTCTCTGTTTATAAGGATCATGTAAAATATTTCCAAAGGAAAATGAATATCCTCTCCCTCGACGTATAGGGATGTATCTTAACAAATTGGAATTAACTAATAAGATAACAACAACACATATTTAGAACACAAAGGCAAATAAATTTCTTGATAATTGCTTATCATAGTTGAACATGATATTTGAACTTGCTACATATAGCAGAAAAATTTTAAAAGTATAATTTGGCATTATTTTTAAGAAAAACTGATTTTGAACTAAAAATAAGGAAGAAATCTGCCTTTGTCTAAAATTAGCCCTTGCCCTATAAAAATATAATGAAAATATGTCACTATCCATTTATGTATGGGATTTCTTTCTTATTTTTTTTTATTCAAAGTCTTTTTTTTTTTTTAAAATTACATATATATCTATACTATATTGTACTATATATTACATATAAAAGTCTTTTAAAAGAAAAAATTTTGAATTATCAAAAAATACATAATTTTTTATGTAAAAGAGAAAAAACAATCTTATCCTTTGATACTTTGATCAACAAGTTGTGTTTTCCAAATTTGGCCTCTTGTAGTACATTACATACCAAACACTTGACCGTTAAATTATTAGTCTAATGACATTTTATCATTTTAATTTTAAAGTGATTAATTTCATATCCACTTTATCTTGAATAAGAAAAAAATATTTTAGACTTAAACGGTTGAGTAAAAGTTTGAATTCAAGAAGAGGAAGCAAAATAGAAGCGTGTTAATTTTTAATGATTTTCTTTATAAATTAATTTTATAAAATTTTATATTTTTTTATATGATGAAGAACTAAATCGTTTGAAATAGAGCTATGAGTTGTCCAATAAGGATTTTTTTTTATTTAATAATTCTCTCATTAAATTAGTGAATTAAATAAATAGATTTATCTTTTATAAATTCATGATTTGACATGTTTAATGTTTATAAGAATTAGTTTTGAAATTATTTATCTTTATTTTTTTCTAATTGATAGTATTGTAGTAAAGTTCTATTAAGATCATTATTGTTAAAATCGAATCGGTCAGTCAAATCAAAACAATTGAGAATCGAATTAAGGATCAATTCGGTCAATTTCAAAAAATTATTTTTAAAAAATCGATGAGTCGATTCACAGGTCAAACCAAGTCGATTTTTTTTGTTCGAGTGAGTCATAATTTTTTTTATTTTTTTAAATTTTTTAATAATTTTTTAATTTTTTATTTTTAATAAAAAATAAACAATATCAAATTATATTTATTTTCATCGTATATATAATAAATGTCAAATTATATATACATATATATGTAAATCGATTTTTTTTATTTAATCGGTTTAACTTTGGTCGAATTTCTGATTTTTTGATTTTTTATTTTTACCGATTTTTTAATCGATCCGATTTTGAAAATATTGATTAAGATATAATTTATAACTGAATTTTGTATTTAATGCAATATAAACACTTAACATGAGAATGTATTAAATTAAAGGTAATCTACATGTTAGTATCCATTAGTTATTGAAAAATAACATAAGTTAATTTAAAGGTGATCCATATAGTTGATAGAAAAAATGAATGCACTGGAATTGATGAAAAAAACATATGATTTTTTAAAAATCATTTTTCGTACACTTTCATAATCCATATTTGCTAGTTTGATAATGGGGCTTACTCTTGCTCATGATTTGGGCTCAATTGTCATTCTCATTTATATCCAAATATCTTTAAAGAGAGGTGCTGGATTTTTTGTTTAAATTTGAATTTTGAATAATTTTTCGGATATATAAAATGAGAGAATAAGTATTAAAATGTCAAATCTGAACTTGATAAAATATTTTTGATGTTTAAATCAATATCTTAATTCTTAGGGTTTTTAAGGAAAAAATTGACATACCTTAAAAAATATTTTAATAAGATAAAAAAAAAAGTGAGAAATTATAGAATAAAACTAAGAATATTGATAAGTAAGAATTTTTTATCTTATAACATGTGTATCCGTACGAAATTGAGTTGATTGGTGCACAGTTATTTCCTTTTCATTTCATTGGTGCATAAAGGGATTAGTCAAAATAGGGTGGATATAATTCAGAGGTGTCAGACTCTTGTTATTGCTCCACATGTCTCATTTTCAGGGTCGTACTTTAGTTTGAAATCATAATCAAATAATTTGTCATGTCTTGATGTATCAGTATATGACGTATTTCAAGTCATGAGTATTGATAACCATATACCATTTCTCATTTTTAGGGTCGTGCTTTAGCTAGAAGTCATAATCAAACAATTTGTCATGTCTTAATTTACCAGTATATGACGTATTTCAAGTCATGAGTATTGATAACCATACATCATTGCAAGACTGAGCATGTAAGAGTCTCTAACTCCTTATCTGGTTAAGCTGGTTTGGAATGGGGGACCAAAGATCTCATAAGTGGATTTGATTCAGCGAAAAATTAGCTTGACAATGCACTTTCATAATGATGACCTCGTCTATGATGAATTTTTGAGGATCCCTCATCTTTGAGGATTCTTCATCATAAGTCATCATCAAGTAAATATGTTTTTTTTTTAATCTTTTGCATTTATTTATATTTTCTTGAAAAATATGCTTGATTTTATACTTGAAACTAAAAAATAAATCATATTTATTTCTCATCACTCATATCATATCGAAGTCATAATATCATATGGTGTAGCATTCATGATTCATATGATATTAGCAATTTACATATGATAATTGAATTTACAATTCAAAATCAAACATAAAAGTTTATATCACATGCTATTATAATTGGAAATTCAATTGAAATATTGGAGAAAACTAATAGCAAATAGTATAACAAAATATTTCAATTGAAAATTACTGCTTCAATTCATTACTTTGGTGATAAATTTGAAATTGCAAAAATAATGGAAAAAAAAAATTCATTGAAAACATTATGAAAAAAATAATATAATATAGGTTTTTTAATATAGGTTTTTTGTATTATTTTTAATACAAAAAATAATACAAAATATTTTATTGATAAGGCTGTTAATTTTGTTGATTTGTAAATTATTTTTTTAATTTCTTGTTGCCACATGTCATATAATAAAAAATTTGAGGAAAAAAAAAACGACAACGTTTTAAAATGGAGAAAGCCGCATTTTATAGCCTCATCTGCATCTTCTCTCTCAATATCTCATCACCATCCTCTTCAACTACCTCTCCTTCAATAAAATTGAAAAAAATAAACTCTGCAATACCTTTGCCACCAAAACAATGCATTTATTATAATTTTTTTGTCAGGCTTATGATGAACAAAGAACAACAAAAAAGGAGAAAAACAAAAATTCAATGGATACTGTAGCAATCAAATCAACATGAGGGTCGTCAATTGGCTTCAGAAATTCAATGGATATTGTATCAATCAAATCCTCAAAAAGGCATTTCAAAGCAAGCTTCCCAAATAACAAGTTATCTGACGATTCCAACATTTTGCAGCATAATTTTAGTGAAAGGAGAAAGAGAATTGAGAGTGCAAACTGAAAATTTCAAGAAGTAGGATTTAGTTGTGTTCTATTGAACAACAGATAACATTTGTATTTGTTAGTGAGCCTTAGAGCACTACTGAACAATAGCAGGAGGATTTAGAGCGTGGGATTCACCTTGAAGTTGCATGCGTACCTTAATGGGATCAAGAGGGTGTGTGTAGCAACCAGCAACTATGGACATTATGCTTCCTCCAACGAATCTTTTGAAACCCATTTTTCAAAATTTTCTAAAAAATTAAATAAGGGATAAGGTAAAAAAAATATATATATATCGAGTTTTAATGTTTTTCTCTTATAAGCCCAAATTGTTGAATATATCAAATCATTGATTTTTTTTTTTTTTCATTTGGAAGGTCTTAATATTTCCGTCAGTTTTTTAATTGAAAATTATTTTTTAATCTCTCTTTCTTTTTTTTTTTAAATTATGTTTTGATAACTATTTTTTCTTTTAATAGTTTAAGCAACTGAATTATATATAATTATTTTTTAAAAACACTTTATTTATATCCTTAAATAAATAAATAAATAAATATTAATAGTAAAATTTATTTAATTAATAAAGTAAATATATTTTGTGTTTTATTAATTAAATTTTAATTTTTATTTTATATAACAATTTTCAATAATTACTTTTTTTATAAATAATTTTGTAAATGAAAAAACAAACATATTTAATAAATATAGATTAATAACACACCAGTAAACAAATATAATATTAAAATATAATATAAAAATTGATATTATATTTAATAAATATAAGTTAATAAATAAATTTTATTAAAATTATATACTCAAAACTTCTAAATATTATAAAATTTATTGAATTAGATTAATAAATAAAGAAAATATATCGAATTTAGTAAAAATTATATGAATAAAATCATGGAAAATTAATGCACAGAAAGAAAATATACTAATACTAATATTTTTAAATTTATATATGTAAAATATAAATAAAAAAATACAAATACAATAAACTAAATTAAAAAAATATAAATAATATCTTAATTTAGTGGTAATATGAAATATTTTAAAATTAAGTCATGATTCAAATATAATCAATAAAACTAATGTTAAAATTTTAAAAATAATAATTAGTAATAAACTTGAAAATTTAATTTAATTAATAAATTAAATTTAATAAATGTCCTTACTTAAATAAGTTGAAATAATTGAAAAGTGTTTCCATATAAAAAATTTAAAATTTATAAATTTTATTTTATTTATATAAAAATAATTTATTTTAATCAATTGCTATAAAATAAATAAATAAAATAATTTATGTATTTCATAATAATTGGATAGCAATTTATGTTATTTATTTATTTTATTATAATTAATTATAATTATAAATAAAAAATAAAATTTAATTAATAAAGCACATAATATATTTATTTTATTAATTAAATTAATTTTAATATTGATATTGATTTATTTATTTATGAATATAGAGAGAGTGTTTTTTAAAAATAATTATATATAATTGATATATTTAAATGATTAAAAGAAAAAAAAAAGGTATTATAATATAATTTTCACTAAAAAAAGGAATTAAAAGGTAACTTTTGGTTAAAAAGCTGATAAAAATGTTAACACAGTCAGTTTTTGAGTCTTTTTGTCTGAGTAAAAAAAATTTAGGAATTTAATAGATTCAACAATCTATTAAGAAAAAATGTGAAAACTCAAAAGGTTTTTTTTTTTTTTTTTACCTTATCCCATTAAATAACAAAAAGAAAAGAAAAGAAGATTGTTTGAATTAATGATAAATTTAGTAAGACCAGTTGGAGATGGGATTCATCTTACTAAAAGTCAGGAGAAGATAATTTATATACAAAATGCATTCATCTCACTGAAAATCAGGAGATGGGAATTTATATACAAAACGCAGCGTTTTGTTATTTTAAAATGCTTTATTTTTTTAATTTTTTTATATGACACATGGCATAACGTGTCGCCATGTAAAAAATTAAAAAAAAAATTTAAATTAATTTTCAACTTAGTAAAAAATTAACGGTGTTAATTAATTTATTATCAAAATATTTAACTACAAAAATCACAATAATCAAAATGTCATAAAAAAAAAAAAAATTTTCAGTCCTTTAATTAAATAAATATAAAATTACAAGATATTTTTATTTTTTTACTTACCTTTAAAAACAAATCAACTTCACAAAAGAAAATAGAAGTTATATATTATAATAACTTCCAACGAGTTTATCAATACAATTAATTAAGATGATTAAATGGTATTACTGCAAATTAATTTATTTTACTCTAATTTTTTTTATGTGCCCTAAACAGATTAATTCATCATTTTGTAAGTTAAATTGAAAAAATAAAAAAACTAATGTAAGGGGATTCAAGGAAAACAAAATATTATTAATAAAATATAAATAACGGGCTCGAAGATAAAACTAGATAAGGTTATGCTCTGCTACTATCGCAATTGCTGCCTATATTCAGATTGTCTTAGCTCAACTTGTAAAAGAACCGTAGAAGAAGAAGAAGAAAGAAAGAAAGAAAATGTTAAGTCTTGCAGTCGGTTCATCAGCTGCTTCAACCATGGCCAAGCTTTCTGCGAATTGTGGCTATGGCAAAGCCTTATTGGCTCAGCTTCCAACCACAACCGCACAATTTGAGTTCAATGGATCACAACCACCTTCGCAGCTCTCCATCTCCACCAGACCCATTACCTCTTTTAAGACTGCCGTTGCTGCTATCGACTCTAATCAGCTCAGTTCCTCCTCCCCGAATCCTCCTGACAAGGTTTTCTTCTTTCTTTGCCTTGCTTTCTTCAACTTTCATTGCTAATGTTATATATATCTTTATCTTATATTAATTATCCCATAAATTGAGCAATCTTGCTGTAAATTTCTTCATCAGTTGGTGATTTATTATATCAAAATTATCACTTTACCAATTTTTGATGTTCGTCACTTCATTGATAGGAAATGCCTCCAATTTTCATTTCCTTCTAATTAAATTTAAAACCCAATTTGGGATCTTACTATAATAATACAATTTTGGTTACTAAGTAGTTTTACTCTTCACTTAGCTGATCAGGGTTTTAATCATGGGTTCTCTTTTTTTTTTTTGGATTTTACTTTGTTTTAAAAAGCAGCAACAAGCCAATAAGTATTATTTTGTTGTTGCAAATGCAAAATTCATGCTGGATGAAGAAGAGCATTTTAAGGAGCTTATGTTCGAGCGCCTTCGTCTTTATGAAGAGAGAAACAAAGAGCAAGACTTCTGGCTTGTCATTGAGCCTAAGTTTCTTGGCAAGTTCCCTAACATTACTAAGAGGTTGAAGAGACCTGCTGTTGCTTTAGTCTCAACTAATGGTCCATGGATAACGTAAGAACACTACTGATCATAATTTCTTGTTTGAATTGCTGCTTCACTTTCTTTGCATTTGATGTCTATATTTTACCATAAAATTTGATGTTTTAAAGCCTCAAAATTGTATAATTATCCTGTTATAGAATCCATGTTGGTGGAGATTTGAATGCTACAGCAGCCTGGAACATAAAAATACTTGGCATTCTTTAAAACTCTAGAGTAGTGATCAGAGCTTGTTGAACTTTGGCATAATCATATGCTGTGCTTTATTGTTTGATGGGACAAGTTCTGGGCTTTTTCTTTATGTTCTTATTAAATTTAAATGATCTATATTTTGGTCATTGTGTTTTACTAGCAAAGAAGGCAATTTCAGTTAGTGGTATGCTTAATTCATGATGCTTGTGAAAGAAGCTGTTGAATATTGGTTTTTTGGGGCCATTAAACAGAGGTATCTTTGTTTGTGACCTGAGTTTGAGCGAGCATGCCCTGTCTTTTACAGTCTTAATCCTGAAAATAAAGCTGTTTTTGTTACTATCAATTGAGATACTACCTTCAATTAAACAACCATAGCCACCTTTTTTCTTTCTTTATTTGGTGAGACACTAGGAGTTAATTGTATTTGTTCCATTTTTCTCTGTTATGAGTTTTGATTCGAAAAGTTCATCATTTCAACCTTTGAGATTTGCATTGAGAAGAGTTGTCATTGGCTGTTTGCTGAATCAAACATTGAGTTGATTGAAAGTCTGTTTGTTGCACCAATACACACATACACACATAAATGCATGTATGCATGTATCTACAAATGTATGTATTATGTCCTTGGACCTTATCTGTTGCTTGTCGTTGCATGGCTTTGCAGGTTTATGAAATTAAGATTGGACCGGGTTTTATCTGATAGCTATGAAGCTGACACCCTGGAAGAAGCATTAGCTTATAATCCTACCACTCTGGAGTTTGAGAAGCCAGAAAAATGGGTGGCACCATATCCAAAGTATGAATTTGGATGGTGGGAAACCTTCTTGCCTGCTGAGTCTAAAGAATCAAAAGTATAGAGCTCTTACCCTTTTTCATGTTAACTAGTTTTTGATTCCTTTTCTCTCCTCTCCCTCTTTGTTCTTTTTTTTTTCCCAGCGAGGAATTTTTCTAATGTACTTAGTTACTTGTAGTCTAAGGTGTTGTGATCAGCGTATGACAATGTGAGTTATATGATGAGCTATGATGATTGATTCAACGGTTTCATTGCTTGCAATCTAAAATTTGCATTTGAATTCTGAAGAACATGCAGTGTGCCGATGCCTGAACAAATAGCTCAATAGTCTGTCATCAAATAAAGTAAAAAGTGGCACAATTAATTTTAGGGCTTACACGTTAAGTAGCATTTTCCCGAGTAAATTAGCTTCAAATCTGTCTGATTTCCAGTCTCATATATCTGAAAATTCACAGGAGGAAGAAAAAAAAATGCATTTTTGTAAATTACTTTCAGTAGGCATTAATATCTGCTTACAAAGATGAAAATGAAGTACTAGTCTTTGCAAATTACTTTTCCATGAATATCTGAATTTTTCTCTTGCAGATGGTAAAACAAATTGAGAGAAAAACCACTATACTATTGTGCTTGAACTTATTCTTAGTCCTGCTTATGATCCTTCTGAGAAGTCAGTACTGGGAGCTTTTTGATAACCTTTTCATCCAACGCTGCATACTGCTTTTTTATTTCAACCCATGCCTTCTCTGCATATGTATCGACATCGTCTTCATGCTTCTCATACAGCATTGGCAATGTCAGCAACATCACAAACACTGCACAGACCATACTACATTATAATCACAAACATTGCACAGACCGTACTACATTATGTCAGATATATTATCTTATCAAACTTAGGCAAAACTGGCCATGGTTAATAGTGGTTAAATTGAGGCTATGTGAAGTGGATGTTGGCGTTCTAATATTATCAATTTGTCATTAACAATTTCTTCCCCTCCAATGCTGAGGAAAAAGAATCTCTCTCATTTGATTTCAGGAAGAATGTGCCCAAATGACTTGCTAGTTACTAAATCACGTAATACCAATTAGGCTTGGGCTAAAGTAAAATTCTGGTATAAGCTCGATATTCGTGGGCTCAGATCTCTGACCCACGAGTACTTCCTGCACCATGAGACAAGCACGGAAGCCTGAACTATTTGCGCCAATGGCACCTTAAAAACATACTAAATTAGATTGTGTGCAACTTTGAGATAGAAACTAAAGGGCCTAATTATTGCCATGGATTAAGCATAAACAACAAAGGCATTGTAAGAGACAATGAATAAAAAATCTGACCCAAGTAAAAGAGGGTCAAAAAACTGAACCAATTGCCAATAACAGATATGACCCACAACACAGCAATCACCTGAAATGACAATGGAAGAAAAATAAAATCTCATGTCAGTCGTAGGACCCAAAAAAAAGAGAATCCAAGGAGGAGGGAATGTAAAGGTTATTATATATACCGACAGAAATTTCTTCAAATCCTTGCCAGAAGCTATATCTCGAAAAGTAACAATTGCCTTGTTAAGTTCTCCTCTAAGCCAAAGAAGAATAGTCACAAGCAAGCTTTCTGGCACAGTGATCTTGGGGAATTCTGGGGGTGCACTGTTTCATAATTAAAAGAAGAATCGAAGCTGTTAGCCATCGAATAAGTAGTTTAGCAGTCGAGTGTTACTTTATAGTACAGAAGTGTTAGTATTGAGCTAATAATTTAGTGATTGAGTGTTTGGTTGGTAATGCAGGAGGTCAACTTTAATAGAATATTAGTTTGTATTAATAATTTAGTGATCAAGAATATTTATCTCAGAATATAAGTGTTCACGAATTGGAACCATAGTAACCCATTACCTTTAAAATTTTCGATATGCCAACAAACAGAAGAAGTAAAGGAGCCAGAAATGAAAAAAAAAAAACGAAGAACGTATACTATGTGTTTCATGAAAGTACATCAACTTACATGTTGGCGAAAGAGGCTAAATTGGACCAAAGGAAAAGCGTTGCCAAAGTGAGAATGAGAGAGTGACAAAGGAACGTAAGCAAATGGTAACCTACACACTCAAATAGAAGCCATATCACGGTGGCCGCTGAAAATACACAACCGGAAGCCCGTTTGTTCCGCCACAGCATAATATCAGCCGCTGAAACACAAACACATTTAAAATCAGTCTGCTTGTCATTGGGATTAATTTTTATTTTTTTTTAATTTTGATAATCATTGTTTGTCAATTGTCATGTTGCTAGAAATGCATATCAAAATAAATTTTGTCTCAGTGTAAAATTTCTCAATAAAAAAAAAAATATCAAAACTGTTATAAATTATTTTGAAATTTTATAATTAGAAAAAGTATCAAATTCATTTTTTTTATATCAAAAATTTGACAAAATTTTAATTTTATTGTTTAATAAATCATTTAAAATTAAAACTAAAATTCTACCTATAAAATCATGAGATTATAATATAATTAAAAAATAATTTTATAAATTAAGCCAATTCTTAAAAAAATAATTTCACCATCGTCGACTCTGTCACCATTTTCACTACCACTATCATTAATTACATCTCACCCCACCGTTATCGTCTTACATTTCACCATTACTGCCGCCAGCTATATTCTGTTACCACCATCGCCATCATTGCCGTTGGCCTTTCATCGTTGCTTCTGTCACAATCGATAGCGATGTCTCCACTAATTTTTTTCAAATTTTAATTTTGTAATATAAATTAAAAATTATAATTTTAATATAATTTTAATCTTAGAATTAATATTAAAATTAAAAATTTTAATTTTAATCAAATATCTAAACCACTCTAAAAATAATTTTACCTAAACAATTAAAAACAAAACACATTAAAAAGTAATCTTTATTCTTTAGAAAAATATCATATTATATGTTATTAGAAAATCTCTTCTCACTTTATGAGTATTATTTAATTATTTGAAATTTTTTATATGATGTTCATAATTTTTAATAATAATATTTCAAAACATCGAATGAATAAAAAAAGAAAAGAAAAAAAGAAAATACATTTTCCACCACCAAGGGCTAAATGGAGGGGCTTCTGGCGGCCGAAAAGGCGGTTCTTGCGAGCGGAATGCAAAATAGAGTGGGTGTCAGTCTCAGAATCAGAATCAGAGGGAGATGAAGAAGAAGAAGAAGAAGAAGAGTGTTTTTTATGGTGATCATTTTCACGCTTCTCAATTTCTTTAACAAACTCTGGATCTGCTGTTGATTCTTCCACCATTTTTTTTTTCTTTTCTTTATTGATGATATCTTAAATTTCTGGTAATGGGGATGATGATGTTTTTGAAATCTGAAACAAAATATTCAAACACCCAAAACGAAAGAGTCGGCTATTTTATTATCCTCCATGAAATTCGCCAATCACTGAACTGATTTTTACCCATTCATTTTCTTTTGTTTATTTTAATTCCAAATTTCTCAGCTTAACCACAAAATCTCTCTTTTTTTCTAAACAAAAAAACGAATTATTATTAATTACTCATATTATTATTAGCAATTGAATTCATTAATTTTTTTTTTTGTTGCAAATTTTAATTAATTAATTCAAAATTAGAAAATTAAATTAATTAATATTTTGATATAATTTATTTTTTCTTTATTATTACGTATAAATGTTAACAAAATTTAGACATTATTCTCCGAAGTTTATAATTTTGAGAGTTTATATACGTTATTCATGTTGAGTTGCGAATATTTTTTAATAAAATATATCTAAAAATATTTTTAACATTTTTTTAATCTAACATTTTAAATATCTTTATTACTTTAGATAATAATAAAAAATTATTTATTAAACATTATTTTAATAATAATTTATATTTATAAATTAAAATATAATATAATAATAAATATATATTCATTCCAATAATAAATTTATAAACAATTCTCCATGAAGTAACAACTGATAAATTTTTCATATAATATGAGTTAACTTTCTTCAAAATTAATTTTACATTAAATCTTTTCACAATTTTTTTTTTAAATCATTATATTTTTATAAAATTTCATATATTTTTTTTATATTTAATTTTCAAAATTATATATTTAAATATTAATAGTAATAATATAATACTAGTTGCTCGTATTTTATATAGTTTTTAGTCATATTTTTTATTTAGCTTATAATATCTTAAATTTTTTTTTATTATATAAATTAATATTATTTTTAATAATTATGAAGATTAATATAAAGAGCTAAATTTATTATAGTTGATGAGGTTCTTTCATAAAAAATTATTTTTAGAAAGTTACATTATACATAGGAAAAAGTTTTAAAATTGAAAATAAATTTTTAAACAAGTATAGAGTTGAATTTTATTGGATATATAAATATAGAATTGGATTGGGGGTCTGAGCCCACGTTCGGTTGTCTAAAAAGAAAGTTATTAGAAGCAAATCTTAGACAGAGATTACACTCCAATTCTGTCGAGTCTGTTTCCTCTTCAAAGTTGGAAGCTGAAGCTATTTATCTGATAAAGAATTTTGATCAGAATTCATAAACACAGCCAGAGAAATGCTTCGTAAAGGTTATCAAGAAACCAAAACAGGTACAGAAAAAAGATTCTTTATTTCAATCAATTGAATTGCTGTCAAACTGTTCGATAAAATGCTTGTGAGAAGAAAAAACAAGGAAAAATAAATTGATATTTTCAGGCTTTGAATATCTCAAATCGATGAATTACGATTAATACCTGAAGTAAGTAGGATTGGGAAAAGAGGACTGGTATTTCTGGAAGCAAGTGGGAAAGGCATTGCTCTGCACCTACAAATTATTTGGTGTTGCTTGGCTCTACAATGAAACATCGCCGCTTGGTTGGTGGACCTTGAAGCCAAGGCCAAAGGAGGAGCGAGAGCTAGCTCCCTTGTATGAGAGGCGAGAGTTTCCATACCCCGGTGATGCAGAAGCCATGGAAGAGTTTGTTGCTAAAGGGGGAATGATTGGAACGACAATTGGGCCTAAAGGGGTTGTGGAAACCGATAAAGATGCATATAATTATCAAAAAGATTTGCAGAACAAGAAGTTTGAACAAGAAGCACAGAAACTGTGGGTGAGGATGAGAAATGAGGTGATACAAGAGCTTCAAGAAAAAAGGTATGATGTTGAGTGAGTAGTGTTTGATGGTCTTTGTTTTTTTTTGTTTGAGCTATTTTGGGTTTGTGTTCAATGATGAGACATGAGACTCTGATATCCTCATGTTTTGAACTCCTAATCGTCTGCATTACGATCTTTTGCATTGAGGATAGGGTGGTTTGGCATGATTTTCAAGAATGATGTTTCAAATGGAAAAGAGAGACAAATTTGTGTAATGGTATTAATGTGGTTAACTTTAATAGCATATTTCATGTTACTTTTGTCTTGGCAACTGTGATAAAAGAATGTCTATAGGTTCTTTGGAGTTGGGATTTTCGTTTATCTTTTATTTTGGTTAATTCATACATTTTCTGAAAATTTCACTAATCCATTTTATTAATCCTTACTATGTTTCACATCCTGATAATCCTGGTACTGTTCTTATTTCTTTTCTTAAGAAAAAAAATAAAGTACTGTTCTTGTTTCTTTTCTCAAAAGAAAAAAAAAAGGGACATCAACACATGAAAACAAATTCTGTGATTTTTTTTTTCTTCTGCATCCCACTCTGTTTATATATTTAAAAGGTACTTTCTATGTTTTAACCTTAAAAGATACAGCCATAATCTATAAGAGAATAAGCAAATAAGACCGAGTAAATTTATTTTTCCAATTGCATAAACTCTTTGAATATATAAATAATTGATATGACAATTTCATCATGTAACCAAAGAGGGATCCACTAGAAAACAACAGAATATCATTCATTGCATAATGCATGTACAACATAGGAACATAAAAAAAAAATGAAGAAAAAACCCTTAAAAGAGTACATAATTTATGCAGCAGTGAAGAAGCCAATTCTACTAATAATTAATCAACAATATATAGCATCTCCGGTGCACAGGAGTCCTGACTATTGCATCTCCAATTCACAAGACTTCCCTGCTGCAGCCAAATGAAACATGTTTCCTATTCTTCCAATATGCTACTCTCTAACTTCTTAAAAAACCCATTTCAAGGGTATGGTTTCAACTTCTTCATTAAGAGATTGACTCCATGTTCAGGCTCTATGACTAGCCTAATAGCAGGGGAATGAACATAATTGGGAGAGAGGGAGAAAGAAAATTTGGACAAAATAAGAGCCATTAAAATCTTTAATTCAACCATGGCCAAGTTCTGTCCAAGGCATACTCTAGGACCTACACCAAATGGCATATACAAGAATGGAAACTTGGTAGCACCAGCTATCCCATTCGCAAATCTTTCTGGGTTGAATTTGTAAGAATCTGATCCCCATATTTCAGGGTCTGTATGCAATGGTATCACCATTGTCCAAACATTTACACCCTTAGGAATATCAATGTTACCAAATTTCATGTCTTTTAAGGCCTCCCTTGACACAACTGATACTGGTGGATAAAGTCTTAATGATTCATGGATAACCATGTTAAGCTGCAGGGCAAAAAAAAATTCACATTTTAGAGTAAAACCCAACTTAAAAATATCTAAATTTTCATCTTAAAAGATCAATTTCATAAAATTTGATCATTAAATGTTAATTTTCATTTTCAATCATGTTCAATTATTCAATTTTTAGCACTCAGGAAAATCAAACTATTAACATGGTTTTTTCTTTAATCCGACAAAGCAATTTTGAACAAATTGTAATTTTTATAGTGACTAAGGCTAAGCTGAGTAACCATTAGTACAAGTTACCCTCTTAGTTGACTAAAACATTGTCCTTCAAATCCTTTTCAACTATGCAAAATTCATCTTGTAAATTGAAGATAGAATATATCAAAGATTTCAAGAATCAGAAAAACCATATAAAAATGAGTTCTATATATATTATTATACCTGTTTCATCTTGCGAATCATTTCAGTATCTGGCATAGCATCTCCACAAATTTCAAGAACCTCTTTTCGGAGACGATCTTGCCAATCTTGATTTGCAGCCAACAACATGAGCGTCCAAGTAGCAGCAATTGCTGTAGTCTCAAACCCAGCTAAGTAAATGTTCTTGCAATTATCTACTATGAATCTATGCATAGCTTCTCCACTTAGTTTGCTACCTTTTGCACCATCAATAACCATTTGCAATAAGTCCTTCTCATATGCACCTTCTTGTCTCTCCTTCACTACCTCAAGTATCAATTTGCGTATTTCTTTCTCTAATGCCCATGCTTCTCTATTGCTTTTTGTAGGAAGATATCTGTCAAATTTTCATTAATTTTTATCAATTAATATATAGCAACAAAAGAAAATTGCACTAATGAAGTTTAATTAGAAAAATTACGAGTAAATAGAAGCTTTTCGGGCTTTTTTTTTTTAAATTCATTTCAGGTTGATTATTTTAGTATAATTTAGTTATTTTGGTTCAATATTCATAAAACAAAATAATCAAAGTAAATGTGTGTGTAAATATATATATATATGTGTGTGTGTGTGTGTAATTTTGGTTATATTAGACTGTTAGCTTTTTTAAAATCATGTGAACCGAATTAACTTGATAGACGTTGAAATTATCTCTTGAACTATGAGACTTTTCGAGGTAGAGTCTATTTTTTTTTTTGAGCATTATAGAAAAGAGATGAACACGAATTTATTGTCCAAATTAAATATGCATTTACTATTAGACTATGTATTTTTACGTGGACTAGAGTCTAATGAGACAAAGGAAAAAGGAAAGAAAAAGAAAATTTGAGAATTTTTGTGGATGAAGTTAGAGGAGAAAATTGACCTCATGCCAGGAATTCCAGTTGCTAGACTCTTCTTGGACATAATTTTCTGAAGAGTTCTCAGTTTCAGGAAAATCCGTTCTCCTTTAGAATAACTGCTTCCAAAACAGGCTCTTGAGATAACATCTCCAGAGAAACTTCTCAATCCCTCATCAATTTTAATGTCTGCAATTCCACCCTCTGTTTCAATTGTTCCCTTCCAGGAATTTATCATTGTAA
>CANXYC010073632.1:0-15827 GCA_948193065.1 Aleurites moluccanus | reverse complement strand
TCTTATATATATATATATATATATATATATATATATATATATATATATATATATATAAAAAAAAGAGAACAAACCAGAGAGTCTAAAAATAGAGGTTTTTATATATATTTTTTTAGATTTTAAAAAAAATATATGTTTTTTTTGTTTTTTTTATATATATATATATATATATATATATATATATATATATATATATATATATATAAGACCTACAACTGTTTCTTCGCCACCCTATCACGAAAAAAGTGAAAGTCAACTTCTAAATGTTTAGTTGGAGAATGAAACTCTAAATTTGTTGTCATAAATGTTACCCCCAAATTGTCAATTCGTAATTATGCATTTTTGTATATTTGAACTTGATCTCACCAAGTAGATACTGTAACCAAGAGAGTTAGTAAGTAACAGCCCTAATTGTTTAATATTTTGCTGCAAAGGAATTTTGAAATTATTTTCTACTTTTTGAACTCCAAGAAATTAGATCACAATCAATATAGAATGAATATCCAGTTGTTGATTTCTAATGATTTATTGAGCTTGCCCAATTTGCATCAGCATAAACAAATATTTGAAATATTAGGAACTTTCTTGTCCACAGCCTATGAGGGCCAAAAGGAATTAGCCGGCTATTCAAAGACATCAGATTTTATGTTTTGTACAACTTTGGTAGCGACTGTTCATGTTTGTAAATATTTTATTCTTTCCTTAATTAGGATGTATTGGTTGTAGACAGATATGTATACTTTAAGGGCTGAAAATCAACTTGTATTCTTGATATAAGAGAGATTCTCCACCAAGAAAGAAAATACACTTTTTTACTCAAAATTCTCTAAGTTTGTGATGGTATCAGAGCCACAATTCTAAATTTCCATCTCTTGTTCTCTAATCAGCCCTAGTTCAATTCCTTATTCTTAGTTATTCTTGATCAAGTTCTCTGTTTTCAGACAAGTATGACTTCTTGATTCGTTTTAATGGCAAAAAACTACTCAGCCTAGGCATTCCACTTTATATAATACCCTAAAAAAATCTATCATAATTACATGTTATTATTATTAGTTTTTGGTTTGAAATCATCGAAATGACTAAAAATAATTTTAGAGACACAGTTAGAACGCAAATGAGATACTGTCCTAGAAAACGTCGGTGTCAATAACACTGCTGAGAAAATAACTGTTCGGTCGACAGATAAATTTCTGATTTAGACCTGAGGGTAAAGAATCATATGAATATATGTGTAATTATAGTAAAAAGAAAGAGATGAAAAATATTTAGAAACACTGAAAAAGTAAGCAATAGTAAAATCGTAAATAAATGAAACTTTGGGGGTATAGTGGAAAATGGACTGTCTGTGTTTCAGAATGGTTCTGAAACTATTTTTATAATAAAGTATAAATAAAAATAAGCTATTTAAATCCCCACTTTGAAATCTAATTCTTAACAGAATTGTCAAAATAAATTACAGAAGAAAATGTGGTAAAAGTATAATTTATAGAAAGTTTAAGGACCTAAATGAAATTTGCCATTTATAACTTAGTATATAAGCAACACTTAAATAATTTTCTTTATCTTCTTCTTCTTTTCCTCTCTTGGCCGAGCCTCCACCCTTCATTCTCCCACCATTTTCATGCAAATTTATAAAGGAAACCAAAGAAAACTTATAACCAACCTTTGTTCTTCCATCTTCCATCCATTTTCCACCTTGAATCACAAAGGATTTTAAAAACAATCATCTTAGAAATTTCAGCCCAACCATCAAATTAACATAATGAGTTGATTTGTTAGATTTTATGTTTGATTTATATGTTATAGATGTCAAATAGAATGAGTTTTGTGTTTGATTGCATCAATTGATGCATTTGGTATTTTTTCCCAATTTTTCAAACCCTAACCTAAGTTGTATGAAATAGCTATTTGATTTTAAGTTAGTTTATGTTAATTAAGCTTAGATTATATTAATTGGAGGTTAATGGATGAAATATTTGTGGTTGGTTTGTTGTAGAAAATCAAGATTCACAAAGTTATGACTTTTACCTCCTTTGAAGCTTTAGGTGGAAAATCAAATTTTCAAACTAATTTGAAGTGTAAGGTAAGTCTTTTATACATCAAATTACATGCATAAAGTATTAGAATGTTGATTGAAATTCTCCCTTGGAATCCCATTTTTGGTCGAACCCTAATTGTCCATTTTTGCCTCGATTTGTTCTTGTTTTTCCTTTAGTTTTGCATGTCATTTTGATCCATTATATGATGTTTATTGTTGTATACCTAATGCTTATTCAATTGCATATATTGTATATTGTTGTTGATAATTGGGGCAATATTGGAGTTGCACCCAAACCTTGTCAAATTGTTCATTCAAAGTTGCACACCAAGTATTTGTTAAAATGCCTAGTTCAAAATCTATAGGCCTACTATTACTTTCATCCATAGGGCTACCATTTGAATGCCATCATCGCCAGTGACAATGACATGCTAATTGTTCCAACTTTTTGTTCATATATGACCAACCTATGTTCCATCCCATTGTTGTTTGCCAAACCCTTTGTTATTGTATATCTACTTGCTATTGCTATTGCTATTCCATTGGTTATATAGCTACTTGAATGGATTGATAATGAGTTATTGATACTTGGTGATACCATTGTTGTGTAATGATATCTATTGACTTGTTCCTTACTTTCATTGACTCCGATGTGGTTTGACAAAGCTGCCACTCTGACAGGGTAGTGGGTACATATTGTTGGCAATGTGCATATTGTATAATGATATCCTAGCTGGGAAGGGTTAACAATCCTAGCCATAAGACCTAATCAGTCTTATGTTTATTGACACATGATGATACATGTGATATGAGTTTCATGGCCCTACATCTGTGTTATCCATATGATATACTATCCATTGACTTGATTATTGACTATACAAGCATCTTCTGTACTTGAGTATGTATCTTGTTATTCTTTAGCAGACTGACTTATTTATCTCATCTGCTTATTCTTTATTGATATTCTAGTACATATTTATAATCGATGCATATTAGATTCACTGAGTATCTTATATACTCACCCTTTCATTATTTCCCATTTTCAGGTATAGAGTAGGAAGCAGAAATCCCAGCTTTTGACTTTCTGTGGATTCTTGTGGTGTCCTTAGCAGTGTAATAAATATTAAATACTATATTTTTGTATGTTCATATCATAGCTGCTCCATACGTTGTATATGATATAGTTAGTTTATGAACATATGTGTATGGCATATTATGGAGTATATTTAATGTTATGGCATGATACGATGAATGTTACAGTCATTTGCAGTATAATTTATAGATAAATTATAGATTGACAGAATGAATAGTAAATAAATAATTGATTAATAATTTGATTGTAATTAGTAATTGCATGTGATACTGGGTTCTACGGATGCCGGTTACCTCTGGCATCTCCCGCATCCTAAGACCGTCGTGTTCCAAAATCGGGACATGACACTTTAAGATATTTATCAAAGGCAAAGATTAATAAGGCCATGTTGATGACAACAAACCTGCACCTGACAAAAGCAAAGTCAATGATGAAACATGCCAAGTGGGAGGTAAGGATCCTCAAATAATGGCATGGATTCTAGGATCTATTGAATCTAACACCATATTGAATTTTCAACCTTTCAAGATTGCAAATGAGAGGTCACTTATAAATCTTTTATATATTTTGTCATTATTCGACGTGAGTTCCTTTTCTCAACACACCCTTTCAAGTGCAATCGGACTTAATCTGTGGCCTAACATCAATAAGTCAGTTGATACTTGCTCACAAATGGACCAGCTGACACCTATTCTTTGGCTTCAGCCAGGATTGACATATTCATCAGTCCAACAACAGGGGACTGAACATGGATCCCAAGATCTAACCCGTTTGAGTATAAAGCTCTTATATCATATAAAAGTCCATAGACTCATCGATATGTGGATTTATAAGTGGACAAATATTGGAACCCACTTGCACAAAACCAATTAGTTTTATACAAGTGAGTTTCAACACTCGCTCACTTATAAGCTCACGTGTGTACATATCTATGGACTTTAATAAAACTTACCTAAAGAAACTCTACAGTCAACAAAATATCGCTTGTTGATTCCAATTTAAATATGAATTAGTCACTCTCCAGTGGGATAGTCTCTTTATCTCTGATGTTTACTCTAGTTTTATGATTCTTTAGGTTGAATATACTGATATAATCAATGCTATCTTACCTCATGAAAGCCTTAGTTCTATTCAATCTATTAATAAAATTGCTAAAAGGTATCAATTTCTTATGAAATTGAGATATGAATTTGAAGATATCATGCACCATCTTATGAATCGACACAATGTTCCCTCATTGGATGTATGTCTCAATGATTTTTTTCATTAGGAGTAGTGTTGTAACACCCCTAAATTTGGAGAATATAAAGATCATGTTATAAGAGCCAAGGTTGGACCAAGACATTAATCATAGGTGAACTAATAGGTAATTAAATTCCTTTTAGGTGATTATGCAAGTAACTGTTCATAAAATCCTAAATTTAGATGAGTTAGTTAAAAAACTACATGTATAAATAGCTTAGCTCAGTGAAAATAAAACCAAGTCCTAATAGACATGAAATAAAATTCCATAAGTGAATTAGAGTAGTAATAATATGAAAGTTAAAAATTATAAGCTCCAAAGTCATGAAAATAGCAAAACTAATCTACATTATGTTTATTTGCATCTGAAATTCTAATTACATACTAAGTTAAACATAATTTTATTTTAAATTTAGACCAAGAGAAATTAGTATTTAATAGGATAAAATATACTTTAAGTGAATTATGACTCATTTGGCAAGTTTGGAAAAATTTCACTCATGATAATTAAAAACATTGAAAAATGTCAAAGTTAAAAGTTTTGGCACAACAAATTAATTAAAAATTGAATTTTTAAAAAAAATGAATTTTTAAGAAAATAAGATATGGTTGGAAAGCTAAGACTAAACCATTTGTTTAAACCTCAAATTTATTTTGAAAACAGAAATGAGTCAAAAAAGGACTAGAAGAAAGACTAGGCTCACAAGTAAATAGCCTGTAGCGCAGTCCAAGGTTACTATTTTTTCTGCTGGTTGTCACGAAATTTTGGACATTTACCCTATTGGACATATCCTTTGATACCTCTCCTGAGGTGCTCAACTCATTCCCCCATCATTTTCCATTTTGAGCTCAAATTATCATACTCTAGCATCAAACTAACACTCATAGCAACCATTATCAATCAAGTTAATCAATATAGTAATCTAATAGAAAATTATGCACCTCCTTTGTTTTTTTCGACCATGGATAACCTTAAATTGGAAAGTCTCTATCTCATACACCTAGTTTTTCAATTCAACTTAAACATGAATCATAATTTAGGCTTAAAAGAAGCAATATACATTGTTTGACCCATTGGGTTTGATGTTAATTTTAATGATAATAAAATATTTCAATGTATTAATTATACTAATAATTTGTTTGAGTTAGTTAAGGTATGAGAAATTATAATCATTACTAAATTATAGGTTTAATACATTTGAAAGACTTTAATGACAAAGTTCAATGTGAAACCATGAAGTGAATATGCTAAGGGGGAGCAATCTTTGAAGAAATGCTTAAAACAAACCATCAGAATTTCATATTACAGGAAATGCAAAAGTTATGGACGCTACTGAAAGAGTAGCGGCCGCAACATAGGAGTTGCGGGCGCTAAACTAGAAAGTTGCAGCCACTGCTAGACAAAGTCGCATGTGCAAATGACAAGTAGCTGTTGTGAAGTTCATCAACATCAGGCAAGTCATGGGCGCGACTGGGCAGTTACAGCTATGGCTCGGCAGAAGCAGACAAAAAATATAGTTGTTCAAAAAGTTATCAACTGCATTTAATAAAGCAAAATGACTCTATTTCATGCAGGGTTATAAATGTGAGTTGGTGGACTATTGAGAACCATTCATTGAGCTATTGCACAAAATCATTCATATTTATGGCTTAAAAAGTTGAAAATTTGTAAAGCATTAATTGTGTGCTATTTGTTGTAAATCTTTGATGTTAATTGATTATTAAGAGTTTGAGAAAAAGTAAAAGGGATTTTCTTCTTCTCATCTCTTGTATTTCTTAAGGGTTTGAGTGTAAGTCTTAGAAAACACTTGTACTGGTTTGAGTGTGAGTCTTGAGAAAATATTTGTAAAGGTATAAAGTGAGCCTATGAAAACACTTTTTAACATTTGAATATGAGCCTAAACACTTGGGTTTGATATTGCACAGGCAAAATGATCAAGTGAAATACTCAAGTGTGATCTTGAGGAGTGGATGTAGGCAAAAAGTTGGATGAAACATTATAAAATCTCGTGTCTCATCTTTCTCTTCTCTTCCTTCATTAATATTTTTATGTGATCTTAATTTTTAAACACAAATCAATTCACCCCTACTCTTGGTTGCCGAAGGAACTTAAAATTGGTATCAAAGCTTTGTTTCTACTTATATCAAAGATTTAACTATCTTGGAACAAAGATTATGGCAACTTAAAGAATGGATATCGTTGAAGGAGGTTCTACAATTAGACCACCTTATTTTGATGGCACTGACTATCTATATTGGAAAAATTATATGGAAATATTTATGGATAGTGATGGCATTGATTTATGGGATATGGTTGAAGAAGGGCATGTGGTTCCTATAAAAACCATGGATGACATTGTAATTAAGAAGTCCAAAAGTGAATGGATGGCTGCCGAGAAAAAGGCTAATGAGAGAAATAGAAAAGTAATGCACACTCTTTATTATGCACTGAATAAAGAATATTATGAAAAAATCTTTCATTTTATTTCAGCCAAATAAATATGGGATACGTTGGAAAACACTCATGAAGGAACCAATCAAGTTAAAGGTAAGAAAATTTAAATTTTACTCATAAGTATGAGCTATTTCAAATGCACCCTGATGAAAAGGTGTTTTTAATATACAATTGCCTTATGGTGATTGTTAATCAAATGAGGAAGCTTGGGAAGACATATCAATTGCAAGATCCTAAGAGTCCTCCCCAAGAAAGATTAGGAAGCAAGAGTCACTTCCATAGAGGAAGCTAACCACTAGAGTACCCTACTAACCTACAATTTGATGGGTAAGTTAATTACTCATGAGATTACCTTATCTTAAGGAAAAGTTGAAGAAAAGAATAAGAGGTTGGCTTTCATTGCTTCAAATAAGACATCTACAAGTGGAAGTGATGATGATGATGATGATGAAGACATGGCTATGCTCAAATTAATAATAAAGAATTTAATCCTTATAAGCAAGAAGCCATATGGGAAGCAATACAGCCAAAGAAACAATCAAGTGAAGTGCTTTGAATGTGACAAGTATGGTCACATTAAATTCAAATGTCCAAAGTTGAAAAATAAGAAGAATTTCAAGAACAAAGCTTTGGTAGCCACTTGGAATGATTCAACTAAATCAGATGATGTTGATGAAGCTAGTAAGGAGGAGGTTGCAAATCTATACTTCGTGGAAATTGATGAGGACACTTCTTTAAGTAAGGTAAGTAAATCTGATTGCATTAATGATGATGATGTTATGCAAATAATTAAATCATTCCTTTCAAAATATCATAAGTTACAAAGTAAATTTAATAATTTGAAAACAATGTCAAATGAAATTTTTAATGCATGTGATGGTTATGTAGATGAAATAGCCATTTTGAATGCCTCTAAAAGTGAATTAGAAAAAAATATCCTTCAAAAGACTCAAAGTTTTGATGATATTTGTAAAGAAAATAAAAATTTGAAGGATAAATTAGCTTCTCATAATGAGTCTATATCCAAACTTTGCAAAGACAAGGATAAGTTAGATGAGATTCTTGAATCTCAAAGGTGTCAAACTATTAAGTTTGGACTTAGATATAGTGAAGGTAGTGAGCCATTCATTTCTAAGACCACTTTTGTTAAGGCATCTAGCTCTATTACACATGTGCCATATATGACTCCATCCAAGGTCATGAGACTTAAGAATGACATGCCTAAGGCATGAGGTCAAAAAAGACCTTAATTTGCATACACTAAACCAAGACCTCACCATAAGCCTATACCTCTTTTTAGGTCAAGAAATAATGTTCATCATAAAATGAAATGTCATTATTGTGGTAAAGTTGGTCATTCAAATTATAGATGCTATGTTAAAAAATTGCATCAAAGGTATATTTATTTGAATGCTTTTAGTGCTAACCCCATGGACCCAAATGAAAAAGGGTACCAAAAATACATTCTTCTATTTCTTCTATGCGAAAATTTTTGAAGAATAATGATGGAAGAAAAATGGTTTATCAACCTCCACATAGGAGAAATGGTGAAAACAAAGCCTATGCATATGGAGTTGTTGGACCCCTTGGGTTTGATGTTGATTTTGATGATAATAAAATATATTAATGTGTTAATTATGCTAACAAATTTGTTTAAGTTTATTAAGGCATGAGAAATCATGACCAACGATTATTCATAGGTTTAATACAATGTAATAGAGTGCATATGTTAAGGGGGAGCATATTTGAGAAATGCAACAAATTAGAATTCAAGTTGCAGGTTGAAGGAAAGTAGCAGCCGCTACTAATCAAGTAGTAGCTGCTACTAATGAAGTAGCGCCCGCTACTAAGTAAGTCATAGCCTTTATATAATATTTATGGGAAATTTAAATCCAAAAGGTCTAGAAGCTTAGGGCTTAGAGTGAACAAAAGAGTAGCGCCCACTATCAAGTAAGTAGCAGTCGCTACCTATTATTCACAGTCGCTATATTCAATCCAGAAGATCCAGCAGCCTAAGTCTGAAAGTGTAGCCCTCCGCTACTAAGCATGTAGCACTCACTACTTTTGTGTAGCTCCCACTACTCTAGAAAATCAGATACAAAACTAGCCTTTGGCAAAGCTGTTAAAAGGCAGTTAAAAGGCACAATGGCTATATTTCATCCAAGGCTATAAATATGAGTTGGTGGGAAGCTTAAAAATAAGAGAATAATAATTGAGAACTTATTATTGAGCTATTGCACCAAATCATTCATATTTATGGCTTGAAAAGCTTATTTATTGTAAAACTATTTTTGTGAGCTATTAGTTATAAATCTTTGAGTTGGGTAAGACAAATTGATTATTTGAGAGTTGGAAAAAAGTTAAAGGGGATTTTTCTTCTTCTCATCTCTTGTAATTCTTAAGGGTTTGAGTGTGAGCCTTTGATAAAACACCTGTGAAGGTTTGAAGTGTGAGCCTTTGAAAACACTTTGTAAGGTTTGAGTGTGAGCCTAAACACTTGGGTTTGATTTTGCACCCGTAAAAGGATCAAGTAAATACTCAAGTGTGATCTTAAGGAGTGGATGTAGGCAAGTGTTGGCCGAACCACTATAAAATTTTTGTATTTGATTTTTCTCTTCCTTCCTTCATCTTATTAATTTTTAATTTGCCCTTAATTTGTTATTCCAACCAATTAATCCTCCCTCTTGGTTGCCAAAGGGACTTTCATGAGTATATGGAAATGAAAATGGAATGACATATAGACCTTGCACCAAAGGTTATGAAGCATTCAACAATATGAACAGGTCAAATGATAGAAGGTACTACCAATGGAGCAATGGTAGAAAGCCACAATGGAAAAGAGCATGAGAGGTAAATAATTATCATCTCTTACACCTTCTGAAATTTAAATAGTTGGTATGCTATAGGTTGCATGTTTATTGCCATATGAATTGATTGATGGCATGTTTACTTGTTCAAATGTGTTTTGAAAAATATCTTTTTCCTTTGATGATCCCTTAAGGAGCCCTTGAACTTTTTTTATTTATTAACGGAATAAATGCTTGAAAAAGGGAAAGAAATATTTTTTTTAACCCTATTATATATTGAGCTATTCTTTTTCAAAGGGGGAGAGTAAAATCTTTTTTATGATATCAAAAAAGGGAAGAAGTTTGTATACAAGTATTTATATTTAATTACATCTAATTGATTGATTGAGCTATTTTGCTTATTTCTTAAACACTTGTATGTATGATTTTGTTACCATAAAAAGGGGGAGATTGTTGGACCCTTAGGTTTGATGTTGATTTTGATGGTAACCAAATATTTCAATGTGTTAATTATGCTAACAATTTATTTGAGTTGGTTAAGGCATGGGAAATCATGACCATTACTAAATTATAGGTTTAAAGGCATGAGAAATCATGACCACTACTAAATTATAGGTTTAAAACATTTGAAAGACTTAAATGGCAAAGTTCAATATGAAGTCATGAAGTACATATGCTAAAGGGGGCATTCTTTAAAGAAATGCTTAAAACAAATCATCAAATTTTTAGATTGCAGGAAATGCAGAAGTAGTAGGAGCTACTGAAAGAGTAGCAGCCGCAAAACAAGAGTCTCAGGCGCAAATCAGAAGTCGCAACCACTACTAAGGAAGACAATAGCCTAAGTCTCTAAAAGAGAAAAAGTCGCAGGCACTATGGTTGAAGTAGTGGGTGCTACTATGAATAGCGGACGCTACTGTTGAGTCGCAGCTACGACTAAAGACTCTAGAAGGTCCATAAGCTCATATCCAAAACAAGGCAATATTCGAGAGTGAGAATATTGGAGTAGCATGCGCTACACCAAGAAGTTGTAATTGCTACTAGAGAAAGTCACAGGCGCGAATGACAAGTAGCTATTGTGAAGTTCATCAGCATTAAGCAAGTCGCAGGCGTGACTGAGCAGTCATAGTCGCGACTCGACAGAAGTAGATAAAAAACATAGTCGTTGGAAAAGCTGTCAACAACATTGAATGAAGCAAAACAACTTTATTTTATATAGGGTTATAAATATGAGTTGATGGGAAGTTTAAATAAGATAAAACAACTATTGAGAACCATTAATTGAGCTATTGCATCAAATTATTCATATTTATGGGTTAAAGAGCTATAAATTTGTAAAGCATTAATTATGTGCTATTTGTTATAAATCTTTGTGGTTGATTAATTATTGAGAGTTTGAAAAAAAGTAAAAACATATTTTTTTCTTCTCATCTCTTGTATTTCTTAAGGGTTTGAGTGTGAGCCTTAAAAAACACTTGTATAGGTTTGAATATGAGTCTTAAGAAAACACTTGTCTAAATTTAAAGTGTGAGCCTGTGAAAATACTTTGTAAGGTTTGAGTGTGAGTCTGTGAAAACACTTTGTAAGGTTTGAGTGTGAGTCTAAACACTTGGGTTTGATCTTGCACCCGCAAAAAGATCAAGTGAAATACTCAAGTATGATCTTGAGGAGTGGACATAGGAAAAGAGTTGGCAGAACTATTATAAAATCTTATATCTCATTTTTCTCTTATATTCCTTCATTAATATTTTTATTTTGTCTTAATTTTTAAATACCAACCAATTTACCCCCTCTTGGTTGCCAAAAGAACTTTCATACACCAATTAAAACTAATAAAATTAGTTTTAATCCATGAATTTCATGTTTGATGTTATGGAAAAAATAATAAAATGAATAATATTTTTTATGTATATGCTTTCAATTGAAATTCTAAGTTCAGAAAATATGTAAGAAAACTTTTCTGCTTCACTTAAAAGCAATAATTAGTATGTAATTGGATTAAGATTTCAAATGTGTAGGAAAATCTAGGATGTATATTGGTAGAAATTAGTTGGGAAATTGATTAAGTTAGTTTAACTCAAGGTTAGATAAGTTATTTATGTTATGAATTAGTTCTGAATTCATAGGAATAGAAGGACTTTTTCATAGAGACTAAGTCATAGAGAAATCAAAGGAAATTAATTTCATTCACATTGAATTATATAACATTGTGAATTTATAAATGCAAGAATAAAAAGAATTTTATATTTGTTACATATATGTGATTTATGAAGCTCCACATGAAGGATATGTAGATATTGATAGTGTCACATCCCATTGTAAGGGATATGACGGTCCTAAGGCACGGGTAAACCTAAGGTTATCAGATACCTGTAGAACCCGTTAATATGTCAATTTCAATTAATCATTTATCAATTTTCATAACTTGTATAACAAATTTTATTCCTATCTTTATTTATTTTCTATCTTATATGCTTGATCTCCACAATCCAATGATACATATATTATATTTCTATAGTCCTTACTTCAGTTCCTTTTCCATTTCATTTATACTACATTTCATTCAATATCTCATTCCCAATCATACATACTTTGTTTCAGTCATAATCACATAATATTTATCTTATTAACCATGAGCTTCTGTCATTTCGCTTATGTCTAAACCTTATTATGCTTGTCACATGTTAATCAATTTAATTTTATGCATTATTTACTTATCTAAATACAGTACCATAGAGCTTTAAAGAGTTTACTTTTTGACTTCACAAGGTATAACAATTACCATATACTCTTCGATATCCTAAGTCGGAGAAAGAAGTGACTTGGAATGCAACTTCTACTATTTATTCCTATAAAACAATAAATAACTATAAGGTGAGTATAACTATACTTAGTGAGATAATTATACATCATTAAACATATAAATTAAATGGGTAGCAATGGAGGAACAAATGGAAAGGTTATCAAAATAGGAAGGAGATAATGATTGATGAGAATAAATAAAAGGGTTATCAATGTTCACATTTTATAGGAGGGCAATTTGTACATCAAATTGCCATGGGTAGAAGAAATGTACAACAATAATGAATAACTTTGGGTAGTCAGGTTTATGGTATCATATTCACAAGTTAAAAACAATGGACAATAATAAAATATATCGCTGAATAAGAATTAGGTGGGTAACAATGAATGAGTAAAATAATAGGATTATCAAGTTAAGTAAATAACAATGAATAAAAGAATAGACAAAATGGGTGTAAATGTTATATTTTAGAAATTAGCACTTTGCTCACCAAATGCCATGGGTAAAAGAATGGGTATCAATACTGAAAAAATTGAGTGGTCAAGTTCTTGTTATCATATTCACATGTAAAAGTAATGGATATCAAAGAATGATGTCGCTGAATAATTTGGCAATAGTAACACATATATATATGTAAAGATGTGGAAATGACAAATAAAAGGCCAGTAACAGTATATCAATATCAGTGAAATACATAAGGTGAGTTAGGTCTTATGGCTAGGACAAGTCCTTTCCTAGCTAGGGTAAATAGTATATAGAGTCCATTGTGCATAATGCTAATAATATTTATCCACTAACCTGTCAGTGCAGTAGCTCTGTCAAGTCCACATAGGCGATAAGCCAATAGGTTTCGATATCAGTTCATTAGCAGTATCTAGTAATCATTGGTAACAATACAATACAATATCCTTTCAGTGGTTACTCATTGATTAGTCAAGGATACTATAGTTCAGTAAACATGGTATCGATTCCATAAATAATACAACAATGAATAGGATATTCAAGAATCATTCAGGTTTAATGGTGGTCATTCAAAAACATTCAATATTGCATCTGGTCAACATTTGGTGTGCATTACTTTAGAGCTTATAGAACAAATTCAATAAGGCTCGTTTTCACAAAGTAAATACTCAATGGAAACAATTCAATAGGCAATTTGATTTCTCTCAAATCAATAGAAGTAGATCAGTTTATGTTCGAAACTTTGAAGAATAATCTTGGTCAATGATCAAGAAGGCATTTGGTTAAATAAAGATTAGTCACATATGATTACAATAGATCACATTAAGACAACAAACATGAGTAAATGATGTCTAAGTAACTCACCTCATTTAGTAACTTTAACTATTCACTTTACTTCTTTCTTCTTTTCCTTTACTTAAAACCCATACTTATATCATCTCCATCCTTTGAATCTACATATCAATTAAACATAAAATCAAAACTTATTCATATACCTTAGATTAATCATAACTTTAGTTTCATTAAATTTCTCTTATTTCTTAAACTTAGGATTATATCTTATAAGTCTTTATTCAATTTTCTTATACTGGCAGTCTAGACCATTCTACATATAACTCATGTTATACTTGTCCAATTGTTATGATTCTTTTTCATACTTAAACTAGACATATAAGACTACCAATTTAAATTTTAGGTCAATCTGATTACTACACTATTCTCAATAATTCATCAAAATTATACCTATTATCCTGCGGTTCATATCCGGGCAGACTCCATTTCCATATCTATAAATCAAACGATTTTCATCAAAATGCAAAACCATTTTACAGAAACTTATATCACTTATAAATAAATATTTTTTTTTATGTTTAACATTTTTCCTAATTCAGACTCTAAGATCCTCATATCAATAGAACACAATACCCTTTTTTAGTTTGTTTGTCAATTTGGATAGATAATAGTTATAGATTAATATCTCTTAAACTATATATCCAATTATAAAACCTTTTTACAAGACTCTAGATAAGACATAAATGAACACTATTCATGTTTAACACTTTGCTTAATTCAGTCTCTAACATTCTCTAAAATAAAAACACAGTAGCCATTTTAAGAAATCCAACATCCGAGTCAGTCACAGTCTTTACTTAATATCTCCTCATTCACTTCGAATTTCATAAATTTCCTATAAAAAAAATATACATAACACATATACCTACAACTTTTATGTTTTAGACTTCCCCAAATTCATTCACTAAGTTCATGAAATCTAAACTAAAACTTTTTTATCTAAACTATTTCTAGAATTCTTTAAAACTCTAATTCATCCTTTAACTTCTTTCATACTCCTTTGATTACATAATTCAATTAAATCAATTCATTAACTATTCTAACTATAAAACTTATAGAATAAATTAAATAACCAAGTTTAGAACCTTACCTTAGATCAAGCCTCTCTTCCTTTCTCTTCCAAGAACAGTAAATCCATAAATTTTTTCTTAATCATTTTTCTTATCTAGCCTTTCCTTGCTCAAACATTTGGTTTCTGTAACATTCTAGGTGAAACCCTAGTTGGAAACCTTAACCCTAGAACCTTGAACCCTAGTTGGAGTTAGTAGTAGGAGTATTTATTTGGGTGGGTTGTCATATGTGTTCTATGAATTATTTCATGAGTTTAGGTGCTATTAATTGCTTTACATGTTATATGATTTACTTGATGCAATTATATGTGATTGATAGTTACATGTATTATAAGATTGAATTAAATATGCTTATATGAGTGACTGATTAATATTGTGCTATATGATTTAAAATAGGAATAATATGTGTAAATTATTATAGATTAATTATTTGGGAAAATGAATTGAGGGTAGATAAAATAGAATATTTAATTAGGTTAGAGAAAAATATAGGACTTGATTGTATAAGAAAGCGAAGGAGAGGGAGTAAATTGGAAAATTGTAGGACTTAGATGTAAAAGGAAGTGATGGAGAGAGATTTAATGGATATTTGAGTGATTAGGATCCTATGAAATGGAGTATTGGTACATCTATAATCCAAAGGATGCATGTTAGGGTGCAAAAAGGCTATAATGAGAATGGAGCATAGGATTATATCTTAAACTCACCAACCCAATTTTTAAGTGTAAAGAATTCTGCACATTTCTTTTTCTTCTTCATTCTGTGTTCTTCATTCAACCAAGGCAGAAAATTCTTCTTCCTCCATTTCTTGTTTCGGCCAAGGAAGAATTAAAGGGATTTGAGGCATTTGTTTGTTCAAGCTTGAGTAGAATAAAGGGTTCAACTTCTCCATTCCTTCCTTAAGCTTTGAATTCAGAATTTTGGGGTTTGGTTGAGGGAGTTGCTTCGGCCACTTCAAGAAACCAAGGTAAGGGGTTTAAATTTGCTGGTTGATTAGTGTTTCATGAT
>CANXYC010073617.1:0-13282 GCA_948193065.1 Aleurites moluccanus | reverse complement strand
TTGGAAAAATAATAAAGTTGAGTGAATTTTCGTAAACAAATTAAAGTAAAAGTAAGAGAATAAATTTGAAAGAGAAAATACGATTTATAAAAACTAAGGTTAAGATTTCATCAATAGGCCATTATCCAATCCTAACGTTCTCCTTAATTAGATTCAATTATGTAGGATTAATAACCAGGTTTCCCAAAATTATATTAAACCCTCTCTCAAGGCGAATTATAAATATTTATGATAAACTTAAGTCTACTCTCGTGATCTTAAGACATTAACATAAACTCATTAAGTTCTTTGGACAACCCTTACAAGGATCACAAAGGAGTGTCCTTACCTCTAAGTAACACATTCCTTAGGTCTATTAATTTCACGAACCAATTTTATGCTTCCACTCTCGCTACTTCACATGAAATCATTAATTTAGCAAAATCAATGGCCAGTTAATCTCACTATTTTAAAAGCCCAAAATTAATAGATTAATTCTAAGTAATCTTCTCTAATTAATTCAAACGTCAAGATCCAACAATCAACCTAACGAATCCATCTCAACCCTGAAAGGGTGTTCAGCTACTCATAATAAAAATCGAAAGGAAAATAATTTAATTTAACAATCTAAATATCATCTCAACAAAAATTATAAATAAATAAATAAATGATGAAATGTTGTAAATAAAATAATCCTTACAAATACTGAATGAAAGAAAAATAGGTCCTGAAATAAAATCTGCACAAATCTCAAATCTCCAAGGAAAAATCACAGAAATTCAGCTCCTCTGTTCTTAATGAAAATCTTGGCGACGGCTAATGTTCTCCGAAATTTTCATCCCCCAACTTGGAAGTTTAGGACGTCTATTTATAGCCAAAAGATACATTTAGATACAAAAAATCCTCACATTTCCTCGAAAATCGGGTCTTGATCCTTAAAAATTGGGCCATGATTAAACGGTTAGCGTGCGAATAAATTGTATCAGCGCTAACCGGGTCCTTTTACAAATAATCGGGTTTTGCTTCAAGGTAACCAGGTCACCCGGCTGTAGAGTATGTGCTTGTAGTCACCTGTGCCAAATTTGCCGATTTATCTTTCTTGCGATTTAACTGATCTTTGCTTAGTTTATAGCGGTCCAACGCTCCATTCATTATATCCAAGTCAATTTCTCTTACCGAAATTCCATCTGCACATAAAAACTAAGAATTTGGATGCAATTTATTCTTATTAGAAATTTATTTACCAGACACAAATATTATTCAAGATTTTTAAATTAATTAATAACAATTAAGAGAAATTATTGCTAAAACTAAAATTCTCTTACCTAATAATTTAATTTAATTAAATCTTAATTTAACTGACTAAAATGGATTAAAAGGAATTAAAATAAGTATGAATTATTTAATATTGTCCCTAATTAAATAGATAAAATATCAACTTAACACTAACTAATCAAAGATTAACAACTAACTGAAATAATTTAACTTCTGCTGTTTAATAACAATGACCTCAACAAACCTCTAGAATCTTCCTTCTCTTGCAGTCACTGTCTCCGATGGAAGCTGAGAAGAAGGTCGTAGAGATAAATTTGAGGATCTATGATGCGACGACAATTGGAGAGCCAGTGATGGTGGGAAAGACAAGAAGAAAGTGTGGGAGAAGTTAATGAATGCGAAGATTTTGTATTTAGGATAAGCAGAACAAGTACCGGTAAAAGATAAGGAATTGGAGCTCAAACTTGTTAAGAATTTGAGAAAATGTTTTGTTGAGAGTGGGAAAAACAGTTTCTGTAGCTATGGAGGCATTTCCTTGTGACTTGCAGCTGTAGCTTATTCAATATAATATTTAGATGGAAGCAGGGGCGTAATTAAGGGGGGACAGGACTCCCCCTAAAATCTTTAATATATATATATATATATATTAAATACTAACAAGTGAAAAAAAAAAACAAAAAAACAAAAACCTTCAATATAATAACACCATAATAGTTAAATGAAATTAATCGCATGTTCATTATGGAAATTTATAGAACTGAAATAAAATAACGGAATGTAAAATGTTAAAGATTCTTGGGAATCTTAATTTTACTCCTCTTTTCGTCTAAATGCTAGCAAGTGAAAAAAATAATCTTCAATATAATAACACCATAACAGTTAAATAAAATTAATCACATGTTTATTATGGAAATTTATAGAACTGAAATAAAATAAGTTAATGTATATGTTAAAGATTTTTGGGAATCTTAATTTCAAGATTAGTAAAAATTTAAAAGATTAATGGATTTTAATTTTAATATTCATTTTTAGTTAGTTATTTTATTATTATTTAAGAGATAATGACACTCCAAAAACATAAATTTTTTACAAATTATTATTTTATCTATAAAGTTTAATCCAATTAATTAATTTATCCATATTTTTTAAAAAATTAACTAAGAAATCCCTTAATTTTTAATCTATCACACTATTTAATCATTTCATTTATTTTTTTATTAATAAAATAAAATGTTATTTCATTCCACAAATATCCTCACCTTTTTCAAAAATTCAAAACCCTAATCAATATGCTTATATTATATTATATTATATTAAGTTAAAAAAAAAAATAGAAAATCAAAAAGGAAAAGCAAGTGCAGTTTGAGCTCACCCACTATAGACATACGGAGAAGATGAATGAAGCATGAATGACGATTCGGATTAGCAGTACCAGATCAATTTATGAAGGCGTAATGGAGGTCTGGTGCTCATGGTGGTTGGCAACAAGTGCTAGAGTTTCGCTCGAACATCACATGATGTTGCTGCTTCTCATCGACTATAACCTTTTGTAGTAGGATCACGATGCTGACAACAAGGTTGGGACTGAGTTGGGTGGCTCAAGTTATGAGAAACACAGCGAAAGGGTCGTGCTGCAAATCCTCTTCACTTTAAAGAGAGAAGGATGAGTTAAGTTTTCATTAGAAATAGCACTAAAACCAATATTGAGCACAAAGGGAATTTGATTAACTATAAATAAATAGAGCTATGAACTGTGTTTTATTAACACACTCATACATATGGCTTATACGTTCAATTCTCCAAGTAGAGACCTCTCCAAGTACATGTAATAATACCCTATATCTTAATTATTATATTCCTAGTTGTGATTAAGAGGTATAGCACTACTTGAACATTGGATTGAATGTTTTAGATTGATATTGCTTATAGATAGTGATTAAGTTTCATAGATATTTAGAATTGAATGATTAGAATATTTGTATCATATCCCGAATTAGATCCATGACATTCTTAAGACATGGGTAAGTTCAAAGTTATCAACCATCCATAGAATCATACCTAAACATGATATCGGCAGAACTTGGATCTAATTGTAAGATCATAACTTGATATAACATACCATAACGTAACTCATCCTCTAAACGTACATATATACATATATCATCTTAATATCATTCATTAATATCTTTTCATAATTCATATATCAATATAATTAATGTTACATGTAATACTTCTCAAAATAATATTAATTATTATTTAAGGATTACTATAGAGCTATTAAAGTAAGACAGACTCTAAGAAAAAATTGAATTATACAGGGATATCAAAAGTTCCTCATGGAAGAAGATAAGTTGAAGAACCTAAGCTATCAACTACCTGCCACCTGAAAAACATAGAAAATAATTGTGGGTAAGTATAACTCAATGAGTATAAACTATACTATATTACCTTTAAGCTTTTTATATCAGAGGGATCTCTCGTGAGAAGAAGTGGAGAATAATAACAATGAAATAATAAAATAGAAGAATATAATAATTATAAATAAATGTATATATATTTTATAACAAAAATGGGGCCATTATATGGCATTAATTATCAGAGGTATATCATATAAGAATAAGTAGTATCATATAACAAATTCACAGAAATCTATAATAGAGTATCACAACATATTATAAAAAAACAGAGATGAAATCACAGTCATAAATTCACTTTGACACTAGACTGATAAGGTCCTACGCCTAGAGAATAAATTCTCTAGGTAGAGTCAGTTAATATTCCCTATCCTTGAGTATCATATGCATATAATCTTATGATTTATTTTAAAATAAGAACTAAAGAGGAGGCTTGTAAGTATTTGGCTTACATGCTTGCCTCAAAATTAATTGGGAAATTTTCCCGATTACTATTATACAGGTTTTCTAATTATTTTGAAAATTATTTTACTTAAAATATAGATTTTCAGGCTAGACTATTTAAAAAACTTTTCTAGATTTTTCCCTATAAATTCCCTTTTATTTTTTAAACAAGGGGACTTATTATTTTGATCTTTTTCAGACTTTTCTTTTCTGAAATTTTGGGCTTTGAGAGCTAATATTTTACTATAATTCAAAAGAAAACAATTTTATCCTTTAATTTCTTTAATTTTTGAGGATAATTAAAAAGGATAATAACATAAAATCGATTCTAATTGTGAGTTTGAAAAACTAAGAAACCAAGGAGTTGTTTTCTAAAATTAAATATGCTCTTCTTTCAAATCATCTTGCTAAAACAAAATAAAAACTATTTCTTAGTTGTGTTTTACAAAAAGGAGAAAAAATTTGTTTGAACCAAAAGTTGTTTTCCATACTTCAATCTTTTTTTAAGAACGAGGAGTTGATCTTGCATCAAGGTATTTGAACCCGAAACAAGAACAAATAATCTAAGGTAAGCTTAAAGGTGAATCACTGGACTCTCATGTTCTAAGATTATTTTATTATTTGTTTAATTTTCTATGTAAAATGTAGAAATTAGTACTGGTCATATGGATTTGTGACAACTAATATTACGAAATCCATATGATCTTTGCTTTGTATATGTTGTATACCTTTACTTTATTTCTTTAAAAATCAGTATGTTGTATATATGATTATAATTGATTGAGATCATTGTTTAAAATATGTTGGTTGTTTTGTTTCTCAAACTTGGGTTTGCATTTTTAATGAAAGTCAATAAAACAATACCAATTTTCTTATGGCATAGTTACTGCCATTCACAAAGGCATGAGCATACACACACCTAAATTGTAGTTGTTTTATGAATTAAAATGCATATTATAAAATAATTTTGCACAAAACAAGTTTCCAGGCACTTGAAATTGGTTTACTCTAAGCTAAAATGGTCAAAAGACATGAAAATTACATCACCCAAGAGAAAGGGTCACATGGCTCATTTAGGGCCGCATAGCCAGCTCCTCTGACATATGCATTCTTGGTTGTTTTCATGAATTTTGTGCTCCTTTATTTGTTTATTTGCCTCTAACGAATGATCCATATGCATGAGTTTTGAGATGTGCATGTCAATATGCTACTATCCTAAAGAATGTTAAGTTAAATTACTTAGTTTAGAGTTAAAATACATTGATTTAAGTGAAAAAAATTTCATGATGATATCGGTATGTTTAGAATACTTATTAATTACTTTCATATGTGTTTAATTGTGATAAACAACGACTATCATGTTAAGTTCATTATGTTAAATGAGTTACTTTGATGATGAAGCTTGTAATTTTATGTATTAACTTATGTAATAGCATTGACATGCTTAGTTTGCTTTAAGATTGATATTATATGGTCAAATCATGAAAGTTAACTACTATTTTAATTAATATTTTGAGTAAGTTAGTATACATTTACTTGGAAACAATGTTCGTAGTAAGGAAGGCTTAGTTATGTTTGCATGAGTTTGTTTGCCATTTGCTATATATATTTTACTTGTATGTGCTTGTTATTCCTAATCATGTAGGAATCCCCATGAAGAAGTGAATATCATAAGACTAATAAGGCCAATTATTTGCTAAGACAAATGGGCTTATATACATTTAGAAACAAAAGCAAGCTAATGGCTACAAAGGGGATCATAATATTTAAGTAATCAAAAATCATTTCTCATTTCCTTTCTTTAGTATATATTTTTTATTATGTTGATTAATGGGTTGCAATAAGTTCTCCTCCCATTTCTTTAGTACAAAATTTTTTATAAGTTAATGGATTGCAATCATTTCTCCTTTCCTTTATATAGCATAGGCTTTTATAAGTTAATGAGTTGTATAATTTCTCCTTTCCTTTCTTTATTAGGTTGTTAGATACGTGTATGAATAAATATTTGCTAGGTTGTTTAGTAAACTCATATCTCCTTTCCTTTCTTTAAGGCAATTGTGCTTTTTTTTAGTAAATATATATCTTTTGTAATACCCTAGAAAGATATAACTCACATGCATGAATTAATTCTCAGTATATGGTCCATTAGTCTTGAAATAGTGGGAAATAATTTTAGAGACACAGTTAGAAAGCGAACTTGATACTTTTTCCGAAAGCGGTGGTGTCGGGAATATTGCCGAGAAATTAGCAGTCCGGTCAACAGAAGAATTTCTGAAGTTGATCTAGGAGTAAAAGATCATTATAATTTATGTGTAATTTTGGTAAAAAGAAAGAAGTGAAAATCATTTAGGAACACTGAAAAAGTAACTAATGGCAAAATGGTAATTTTAAGGAAGTTAAAGATAAATAGTGAAAATTGATCGGTCGGGATTACAGAATGACTCCAAAACTATTTTTATAAATAAGTATAAATTAAAATACGTCTATTGACTCCTCACTATGACATCTAAATCTTAATAGAATTGACAAAATAAATTACAGAAGATTTTGAACTAAAAGTGTAATAGATAAAAGTTTGGGGATTTAGTTGTAATTGTGCAAATTGATTTTTCTATTTATTTTGCCTTAGCCAAGTTGTCTTCATTCTTCTTCTTCTCCACCATTAGAGCCGATTAGCCAAGTTGTCTTCATTCTTCTTCTTCTCCACCATTAGAGCCGAACCATCTTCCTTTCTTTCTTCTTCAATTTCTTCTTCATTTCTTATAGATTTCTAAGGAAAGTTGATAGAAAAATATAGTTCTAACCTAGTTCTATCCATTGCTACCATTAGTTTGCTTGGAGGAATAAAGAATTTCAAGAAATCAAAGAAGGAGGGATTCGACCATTATGCTCACTTGAGGTAAGAATGAGTTTTATTTGGTTTGATTGATTATTTAGATGTTATTTATGTTGAATTAGATGGGTTTAGTGTTAATTTGCACCAATTTATCCAATTTTGTAGAAATCCCTAATTTGGATGGTTATTTTGAAGTTGTAAGATATGACTTGATGAATTAATGTTAGGTTTTGTTAATTGATGTTAGAATTAGTTAATTGGATGTGAATGGATAACTAATTGATGGATAAATTGATGTAGAATTGGAGATTTGACAAAGGTGAATTACAAAGTGACCAAATTGGCATATTTGGGGAATTTGGTGAATTGGCTTGGAAATTGAGCTATTCAAAGTATTTTGGAAGCTTAGGTGAGTTTACATTGCATCAAATAACATATATAATTCATTGAATTGATGATTGGAACCTTGCCCTAAAATCTCATTGTTGGCCGAACCACACTATTAATTGCCTTTGAAAATTTGCTTGGTTTTGCTTGATTTTCCCTTGCCATTTGATCCCATTTTGATGATGTTTAATTGTGTTTCTTGATGCCTATACTTTGTTTGCCAATGTAGCTTTGTGTTTGTTGAATTGGGCAAGTCAAGTTTGCACCTAAACCTAATCTATTGGCTTGATATTGTATGCCCATCACATGTTCGATGAAATGCCTAGTTCATTTGCCATTGGCCTATTGGTTGGTATGCCATAGGTCTACCAATTGAATGCCATTGTCGCCAGCAATGTTGACATGCCAATTGACCTACCATTTTCCGCCACCGAACCAACTTTTGTTTCTTGCCTTTTCTTATTGCTAAACACTTTATCATTAATTGTATATTGTATACGACATTGCCATTGATCGTATTGATAACTGAAATGATTATGTCACACCCCAACTCCAGTGGTGCGACGGTCCTAGGGTAAGGGTAGGCTTAAGGCCACCATAAACCAGTAGAACTCACATATCATGAATCTCTTATGCAATTATATCAATTACAACATCATATATATATATATCATACCATGATCATTTCTATACATTCAATTAAATATCAATCATATCTTTTCTATTATCATTTCATAGCTTTCTCTTGTTCCTTAATGATCAAAAGATGCATCTCACATCACTAAGGAACAAGAGTACCCAAAAGGTAACAATCATACATCAAAATATACTAGTATCCTCAAATGACTGACTACAGAGCTCTAGAGTATACTCCAATACATATTGAGATGTAATACCATTTAATAAATATACATAATCATATTGTCAAAAGAATTACAATGGAAGCTTCTTGGGATAAACAAGTCAAGAAGCCCTATCCTCTCTATTAGCTCCCTCACGAGCTATGCTATCACCTGAAATCCACAGAAGAGGAGTGAGCCTTCAACTCAGTAAGATATGAACATTTTAAATCAAAAGTCTAAATATTGAATCATGGTCATGAACAAATATTTATACATATAGGTATGAAAGAATAATAAGCTTTACTTGAAGGAAACATGGTACTCATAATAATTTGGCTATATCAAATCATATCATAAATCAAATCATGGTTCTTATTTAGAACATAGAATGCCCACAAAGGATGGCATTATCAAATTTCATCTGATAGAACTGATCTCATGTCATAACATACGTATTGGTAGCCTTGCTACCTTAACGTGCACACATGCTTGGCCAGGCATTGCCTAAAGCTCATGGCCCCCTCTAGGTGGAACACTGATAAAAACCCTATTAGCTGAGCTCCCAAAGTGCACAATGGACTAATGAATTTACTCTCATTGGGAAGAGCGTTCTATCTATGGGTCATGGGGTTTCAATCTCATAGGAAGCATATTGGTCGCAAAACCATCATCATATATCATCATTCAAATCGGGTTTACAAACAAGAAACATATGAACTTGATCCAAGAAGGTTGATCAAGCCGTTCAAATTATACAAGTATATATATATATATATATATATATACAATAGGATAAACAAATATAAGAATACTTGGTCATATTAATTTCAAAGTACGATAATCAAATAGGATGTCCATACTTAGCTTAATACAATTTCTCTTGAAATTTCCTTTAGTAAATTCCAACTCTAATGCTTCAATTAAAGTGATTTCCTCCTCCTAAGAAATTTTTCCAAATATAAAAAATTAGGGTTTTCTCCAAATCAATAATATTTATCATAATTTTCTAATAATTAATTATCTTAGAGTCTCTATTCTTAGTTCCCAATAACAATTTTATTTATCTCTTAAAGAAAATCTGCATTAAATTTTCGGAGTTACTGTTCATACTACTATTCATGACAGCCTCAATATTCTGATTTCTCCCACATTAATTACCATTAATAACTTCAGATTACTTGTAATAAATTCTATATACCCAATATTAATTATCCTAACCCATATACTTAAATAAATCTAAAAAAAATAGTTTAAGAAGAAAATTTACCTTATTTCCTTCAAACTGAAATTTCTGTGATTACTTCCTCAAATCTGATGATTTATGCCTTAATACAGAATAATCTAAAAGTCTAATGTATTAATTTGATTTTTAATGCCTTAGAAAATAAAATGAGTCTATCTCTGAGAAAAGAATGAATCTCACTAAGAAAGAAAGAAGGAAAAATAGTAAAAATGATTCTGGGCTGCTGGGGTTAAATAGACCACTGCCCCAGAAATATGCTTGCCAGCTCGCCAATCTGCCTCGGTAAAGCTACCTCACATAGGCCAGCTCGCCATTCCCACTTCGCATTACCTAGCTCGCACTTTCCAGCTCGCCAAACTTGATCTAGCATTGCCACTTCGCTAATCCAGCTCGCATATGTCACCTCGCATATGCTGCCTCGCCAGACTCTCCTCGCGAACTCTTCCTCGCATATGCCACCTCGACAATGCTTCTTCGACTCTTCGCGTCGTGAACTGCTACTTTGCATATTCTCTCTTCGCATAATGCCACCTCGTCTTTCCTCTTCACTAAATCCTCTTCGCCAAATCCTCTTCGCCAAAACCTCTTCGCTAAATCCTCTTCGCCAAACCTCTTTGCCAAATCCTCTTCGCCAAACCTCTTCACTAAATCCTCTTCCCCAAACCTCTTCTCCAAATCCTCTTCGCCAAATCCTCTTCGCCAAACCTTTTCGAGAAATCCTCTTTGCCAAACCTCTTCGCCAAATCCTCTCCGCACATGCCACCTTGCATATGCCCCTTTGCCAATTGCCATCTCAGCTATTTCACTTCGTCACTTCACATTTCCAGCTCGCAAAATGCCACTTCGCCTCTTGCCAGCTCACCACACCAAAATTTCTCTAAGTTGAAACCTTTCCTGAACATCTTACACTTAACCCGCTCGCAAATGAGTTACAATTATCCAAACTGACTAATTCTTTTTACTACTTAAAATAAACATGTAGGGGCACAACATATCAAAATTTCAAATCATAAAGACCAACACACAGACCATAGTGACTCTCCAAAATTCACCCAAACTTACTGCCTTAGAATCTCTCCGAACAGTCCTGAGAAAAATCACTCTCCATTGAGATATACTTATCCAAAAATTCTAAAATTTTACAGACATCATAACAACACACAAATGAACATTCTTCATGTTCACACCTTTAGCTAATTCTATCTCAGTCATTCCCAGTAAATTCAAACATACACTACCTTCCTGCAGAAATACTCAACCAGACCAGCCTTGCTCAAATAGACATAACTCAACACTCACACATAATTTTACCAAACAATTTTACAGGATTATAGTTAAGACATAAAATCAAAACTTTTATGTTTTACACTTTACAAAATTATGTCTTAAAGATCATGCAATTATCATCAAAAAATCCTGCAACTGCATTAAATCAGAAATTCTGGAATTCTCAAACATTCTCATTTTGACATTAATAATTTCTCCAAATATACAAAATTTAATAAAAACACTACAAAAATGGCAGATATTACACCATCGATTTATGACTTAAAGTATCTGTAACTATATTTGCTTTCCTCGAATGATAAAGAATCTGATAATCATAGTCTTTCACTAATTCCATTAATCTTCTTTGCTGTAAATTTAAATATTTCTGCTACAGAATATACTGAAGGCTTTTATGATCTGTATATATCTCACACTTTTCACTATATAAACAATGTCACTAGATTTTCAAGGCAAAAACCACAACAACCATTTCTAAATCATTGGTGGGGTAATTCAACTCATGTCTTTTCAATTGTCGAGAAGCATAAGCAATTACCTTCCTATTCTGCATCAACACACAATCCAAACCCACTCTGGAAGCATCACAATACACATAAAATCCTCCAATTTCAGATGGCAATGCAAGTATCAGAGTAGTAGTGAGACATGTTGTCACACCCCAACATCACTGTTGCGACAGTCCTAGGGAAAGGGTAGGCATAAGGCCACCATAAACTCGTAGAACCCTTAACTAAACCTGTCACATATATAACAACATACACTTATCCAATGCAAAACATTATATCTCATAAATCATCATTTTATATCATGACATCTCCACTTGTTCGATACCGATCGAAAGATAGTTCTAACATCAATATGGAATAAATGAGAGTCTACAAATGCCATCCATGGCAACAAAATCAAAACCATTCTATATCTATCTATGGAGCTCTAAGAGAATACTTCTCAATAGACATGATTATACATATACATAACAAAAATAATATCCAAAATGATTACATCCAAACTTCGTGTGAAGAAGAAGTCAATAAGCTCTATCCTCTGGATTAGCTCTCTCTCGAGATACACTAGTACTTAAAACCACAGAAGAGGGGTGAGCCTTCAATTCAATAAGATATGAACAACATAATGCCTTACGTTAATCTAAGAATCTGAGTATCAAATCATGAACATATACATATACATATGCTTGGGCATGAAAGAATCTTGAGCTTATACTTGAAAAAGAACATAAGTGCTTACAACAAATAGCACTATCAAATCATATTATAAATTAAATCATGGTTCTCATTTAGAATATAAGAATAACTGTGAAGGGTGGCATTATCAAATCACATATAAGATAGAACTAATATCATATCATAATGTATCAATAGCTTTGCTACCTTAACGTGACATATATGATTACACGGGCATATGTCTAGAGCTCATGGCCCCCTCTAGGTGGAACACTGATAAAAACCCTATCAGCTGGGCTCCCATTGTGCATATGGACCAATGAATTTACTCTTATTAGGAAAAGCATTCTATAAACATATATATCAAAGGATCATTATAATAAGGTATTCTAAAAAAATTTGTATTGGTCAAAAGACCATTTAACATTCATATCAAAGGCTCGTTTATAATTTTGGTCCAAGAAAAATAACCAAGTCATTCTTATATATTAAGTGATTACATTAAGGAGATTATCAAATAAAGATTTCATATCATAAAGAACGTATATGAATATTTAACAATTCATCTCATAAGGAGAAAACATACATTTATGTAATTCATAACTAACCTCTTAGCAAAACTGTCACGACCCATCTCGGAAGTCGTGACGGTCCTAGGGTACGGGTGATGCATAAGCGACCAGTACCACGTAGAACCCAATAGACTATCTATGTGGCATGCAACAAATAAATATAACTCAAATAATTATAAAAATACTGAGAAAAATTCGACAGCATCTCCTCTAAAATTGAACTATGCCCAAAAATCAAAACAAACAAATAACACTTCTATAATATCTATAAGCATTCCAGCTACTGATCCCTCCTGGATCTCCATCAACAATCTCAATATATATTCAACATCCATCTCAACATCAATATATATATATATAATCAACCAAAATATTAAATATAAACATCTTTATACATGTAGACTTATAACTATCTATATGATCTGCACCTATATAGTACCATGGAAACTATTCTATACATTGATTACAAATTCTTTAGTACGGGAAATTTACATGCAATAGACTTCCAAGGCTGGAGAAAATGTAGCCAATGGAAACACAAGCCTCACCGAAGACCTGAAAAATAAACAATCACTAAAGGAATGAGTATAAAAATACTCAGTGAGTTCATAAACATAAGAATGCAGTAAATGCATTATGATAAATATTTGTACCATTATAATATATATATTTATATATATATATATAAAAGCTATAGCATATGAATAATAATAATATCAACTGTAATAATATCAATATATATATTAACCATGTAAATAATAACAGGTAGCACATATATGATATCACAGGTTTTGGGTCACTTTGAACTTTTATACTCAG
>CANXYC010073550.1:0-23174 GCA_948193065.1 Aleurites moluccanus | reverse complement strand
TAGACACAACTTATCACATACTCAGAATCTTATCAAACCATTTTGCAGAATTATAGTTAAAACATACATTAACAACTTTCATGTTTTACACTTTACCCAAATATGTCTTTAAGAGCAAGTAATGGCCAACACTGAATCCTGTTGCAGTCAAAGAAAAATTTCTGAGATTTTCAAACTTCTCATTAAAATTTTAAAATTCTCCAAACAAAATAAAATTGATAATGACACTTCAAAAATGGCAGATATTACAGGCAAGAGAGGCAAGCTATCTCCACTATTTATCAGACCATTTGAGATTTTAGATAAGGTAGGAGAGGTTTCATATAGGTTAGCCTTGCCACCAAATTTAGACCATGTGCATCCAGTATTCCATGTGTCAATGCTTCGAAAGTATGTGGCAGATTCTTCTCATGTACTGCAAACTCAAGCAGTAGATCTTCAGCAAGACCTGACTTATGAAGAGATTCCTATGGCAATTGTTGATATAATGATCAAAATGTTAAGGAACAAAGAGATAGAAATTGTTAAGGTCTTATGAAAGAATCAAGCTATGGAAGAGTGCACTTAGGAAAGTGAGCAAGCTATGCGAGCTAAGTATCCCACCTATTCCAAGTGTAAGGTAAGTTCTTTAAAATTTGAGGATGAATTTATTTAAGGGGGGAAGAATGTAATACCTGGAATTATATATATATATATATATATATATATATATATATATATATATATATATGCATGTCGTTGAGATGATTGTGAATAAGTTAATGTTTTGAGGATTTCAGAATCTGTATTCAGGAAGGATCTTGTGAGTCAGTTTTCATGATCTTAAAGGAATAATTTGGAAAAGTGTAAAACATAAGAGTTGTAGATTTATGTCTTATCTTTAAGTTTGTAGAACTATTTTGTAGAATTTTGTATGTGTGAGGAGATATGCTTTCTCGACCAGAACTTGTTTAGTTCGCTATTTCTGCATAAAGATTGAGAGTGTTTATTTATTCTGAAAATGTTAGAGGCTGAGTGAGTCTTATATGCATCCTTTAACATGCCTAATGTATTGGAATTGAAATTGGATAATTGTAGCTCCAGAGATATCTAAATTGATCAGATATGCTCGGATAGTATTTGGAGAGTAAAGTCTAGGTGAAATTTAGAAATTCACCATAAATTGTGTAGATCTGCTTTTGACCTGAATTTTGGATATTTGGATATGTTGGACCCCTAAGTGTCTATGTTAAGTGATAAAAAGAATGGAGGAGTTTGGATGTTTGTAGCTTGTTTGCGAGCTGGTTTAGTGTGAGTTAGTGAGGAAGGTTTTCCTGCTCGGCAGAAATAGTTAGTGTGAGCTGGCTCCTCGACTTCGAGAAGGAGAGGCTGATCGAGCTGGAGAAGTAGGATTTGGCGAAGTAAGATTTGCGAAGTGGGAATTTGCCGAACTAGGATTTAGTGAAGTAAGATTTACGAAATGGGAATTTTCAAAGTGGGATTTGGCGAAGTAAGATTAGTGAAGTGTGATTTGCCGAAGTGAGATTTGGCGAAGTAAGATTTGGCGAAGTAAGATTAGCGAAGTGGGAATTACCGATGTGGAAGTTGGCGAAGTGGAGATTGGCGAAGGAGAGTTTGGCGAGGTGGATTTGGCAAAGTATGATTGGCGAAGTGGAATTGGCGAAGTGGAATTGGCGAATTGGAATTGGCGAAGTGGAAATTTGGCAAAATGGGTATTAGTGAGGCAGTAGCCTATTTAAAAGAGAAGCAGTAGCCATTTTCTCATGATAACTTTCCTCTTTTCTTTCTTTCTTCTTCATTTCTTCTCCTATATCTCTCCAATCTATTCCATTTGTTTTCTAATGTATTAATAATCAAAATTAATTCATTAAATTATTATATTATCATATTCAAAGGCTTTGATTATCATTTCAAACTCATATCCTTCAAGAACTCATTGTTGGGGGAAATAAGGTGATTTTCTCCAAACTTCAATTTCTTTTTAGATTAAGATTTTTGGTAGTTAGAATAAATATTTATAAGTTGTATAGAACCTATTATGAGCATTTAAGGCTACTAATTTTGGTTAATATAAAAGATACCAGAATTTATAAACTTTGATGAATAGTGATGTGAATAGTAAGAATATTCTTAATTTTCAGATTTTCTTTAAGAGATGAATTAAATTATTAGGAAACAATAATAGAAAGTGTAAGGTGGTTAAAATTATAAGGAACCATATTATGTACTATTAACTGAGAAAACCCTAATTTTGAATATTTGGAGAAATTGTCATAGGAGAAAAGAACTCAAGGGAATAGAGGAGATTATTGAATGTACAAGTAATTGAGCAAAATACAAAGATAAATTGCTTTGAGGTAAGTATGAACATTGCATATGCATATTGTTTCTTGAAATGGATTGTTCAAATCCTTCCTAATGTTCACACATATGACTCTCATGTAATGAAACATTGTATTATTGACCTATTAAATGAAATTTCTATGATGTTCTCAAACAAATAATAAATTGTTCCATGTATTCACTTTATATATTGTGAATGACTTGGTCATTCTTCCTTGGACCAAGCTCATATGAAACTTATTTGTTAACTTGAATGAATTCATGTTTATTTATTGATGGTCTTGTGACCTATATGATTATTGTGAAACTCAAGCTATATGACCCATGATATATATATGTATAGAACACTCTTCCCAATGAGAGTAAATTCATTGGTCTATTGTGCACTTTGAGAACCTAGCTGATAGGGTTTTTATTAGCGTTCCACCTAGAGGGGACCATGAGATCTAGGCATATGCCTGGCCAAGCATATGTTTTGCGATAAGGTAGCAAAGACTACTGATGCGCCCTATTGTGATAAGGTAGCAAGGCTACTGATGCACTGTGCAGTTCTATCATATGATTTGACAGTGCTATTCGATTGTGAGCACTTATGGTCTTGTAAGCATAACCTTATGATATTCTCATATCCATGTTCCTTTGGCTTGACCTTTACTTTGCATGTTCATATCTTATTGAGTTGAAGGCTCACTCCTCTTCTGTAGATTTCAGGTGATAGTGTAGCTCGAGAGGGAGCTAATATTGAAGACAAAGCTTCTTGATTCATTCCTCCAAGAAGACTCTATGTAATTATTTTGATATATGTTCATTAGTTTATATTATGGAATTGTATGTATGAGGAGTATACTCTAGAGCTTCGTAGTTAGATATTGAGGATGATATTATTTTGATGTCTGAATTGTTACAATATGGTCTGCCCTTGTTCCTTATTGATGTGGGATGTATCTTTTGATTGGTAAGGAACAAAAGGAAATCATATGATAATAAATATAAATGTATGAATGATGATTATATGAATCATAGAAATGAGTAATTATAATGATAACTATATATGATGTGGATATATATATTGTGTATGAGATCCAGGATATGAGTGTTCTACAGGTTTATGGTGGCCTTAAGCCTACCCTTGCCCGAGGACCATTGCACCACTAGAGCTTTGGTGTGACAAGAATCATCAAAATGAGTGCATTAGGTGCAAAAAAACGTAACAGATTAGGCTGTCAATATGTCAATTCAATAGTGCATGACTCAAAACAACATCGCAACTTAATATTTCATAAACATGTCAATTCAATATTTAAACCTAATATTTCAATTCAATAAACTCAACATGTCAATAAAATCAAACATTTCAACAATGCAACTCAACATTCAACTCAATATTTCAATAGTTTAACTAAAAATCAACTCAAGAAACTCAATATTGCAAGAACAGAATCAATATTGCAATATTTCAATAAAAACATTAGTTTGACTCAATATTGCAAAAAAATAAATATCCCAACCAACATTTTAACTCAATTATTTCATAAACATAATATCAAATGGAAATTTATTGAAATAAAAAGTACCAAAACATAAAGAAATTTAAAAAGTTATAAAAAAAAATAAAACAAAGAACCTATAACTAAGCAGCAGGATCAGCTGGAGGCTCTTCAGCTAGACTGGAGACTGCAACACCGGATCCTGAAGCTGTGGAAGGAGCAACTTTAGTGTCATCAAGCTTGGCATGTAGCTCACGATGCTGTCAATGTAGTTGATAAATTGCTCCCTTGATGGAAGTTTGAATAATGGCAATATCGCTGATGCTATCATCCAGACACAGAATGCAAGCAAAAACTGCTTGCTCAAGAGAATTAAGATGGCCTGTGATGAGTGGGGCCAGCTGAGACACATCCATAAAAGGAGGAACTGCAGAAGCTGAGGCTGTGGGAGGATCTGGAGGTGCATGTGCAGAAAAAGAAATTAAAGGAGGAGGAACCGGAGCGGATTCATGATCCAAACGACCAACCGCAATAGTCTCCCTAAGGAGATACTCCCCATCCCGGTTTCTAGCTACTATTGACATTTTTGCTAGAGCTTGTATCCTTAAGAATTTGTATTCATCATGAAGATGATACAAAGGTTGGTAAGAAGTGGATGCAGGATCAAATCTAAACTTAGGGTTTGGATTGGCTCAGGTTATTTCTATGACAATCTTTGTGATTAAATGTCCAATCACAATATTGACAAACTTCAGTTTTGACAGTGAATCAAAATGATCCGCAAACCATCGAATAGAAGCCAACTTGTGTCCTTTCTCAATGCACCACAAATAGAACAAGTCAGATTTAAATATGGCACTATAACTAGTCCTTCTCGCATTTATAGTATACGCTATAATGCGATGTATAATTTTCAACACAAGACTATGAATGTTTGTAGCTTTACAAGTTCTAGGGTTAAATGGTGTATCTAGACCCGTAATTTCTTTCCAAAAATCTGATTGAATGAATGAATCAGGATAATTATCTAAGCCAGGATTAGAAAACCCAAAAATCTCAACCCGCTTAAGTCTGCCTAAGGTATAGGGTTGCCCTAGGATTTTAAATGTCATGATGCCATATGATGAATCCATAGTGGTATTCACCTTAAGAGTTGAGAAAAACTCTTAGACTAGGAATGGGTAACAGGCATAGTTGATATTGAACATAACTGTCTAAACCACAGAGGCCAATTTCTCCCTAACTGACTTAGCAAGCCCTAATTTTTCTAAAGCTGCCCAATTTATGTACCTAGATGGAAAGATGTTGCGATTACAGGTTAGGACTGCAAACCTCTTCCATTCTTCCTCGATTAATGAATTTAGAAGATGCTCATGATCAAAGGGCCTCAGACAGGGGCAGTCTATGGTAGAGCAGGGGCAAACTGAGGTGGTGGTGGTTGAGAAGAAGCTCCAACCTTCTCCTTTACCTTTTGCGTTGAGCAAGGGTTTTTGTACATTTGGAAGGCATTTTGTGTAATTAGAAGGATAGAAAAATGATTTCGGTGATGGAGAATGATGAAATGGTAGGTTTTGTAGAGAAAATGGAGAGGAATGTCAAATTAGGTTAAAAGAAATGAGAGAAAATCACAATATTTATTTTAAAAATGACAGCAGTAGCGGTCATTACTATTTGGTAGCAGCAATGATTTAATTAAGTAGTGGCTGCTACAAAATAAGTAGCAGGCGCTACTAAGCGAAGTAGCAGGTGCTACTAAAGTAGTGAGAGCTACTAAGAGACACAAAAGGTTTCACAAAAATGTAGCGGCCAATACCAATTTTTGTAGCAGCCATGAATCTGGGAAGAGAGAAAATTGAAAATTTACCCAGAATCGTGGGCTCTACATCTTGAGAAGCAGTCATTACTCTAAATTGAGTAAAAGGTACATTAAGGCCACGAGTAGAGAGCGCTACACTGAGTTATAGTGGCCACTATACAGAAGAAAATTTCAAAAATAAAAACTCAAGATAACTTATCAAATTCACTACCATCCAACATTCCTAATTCATGTTTAATAAAATTTAAACGCTCCTCATTCAAGGGTTTTGTAAAAATATCCGCAAGTTGATCGTTTGAAGCAACAAATTCAAGAAGCAACATTATCACTTAATACATTATCTCTAAGAAAATGATGTCTAATATTAATGTACTTACTTCTAAAGTGTTGAACAGGATTTTTTGACAAATTGATAGCACTAGTGTTATCACACTTAATAGGAATCTTGTTCAAATGCACACCTAATTTATTTGTTGTTTCACCCACGAAACTTATGCACAATAACAAGCAACTGTCACATATTCGGCTTTCGCAATGGACAAGGCCATTGAATTTTGCTTCTTACTAAACCAAGAAATAAGATAATTTCCTAGGAATTGGCAAGTAACTGAGGTACTTTTCCTATCCATACAACTACCAGCAAAATCCGCATCGGAATAGCTAATTAGATTAAAAGACATGTTCTTAAGATACAAAAGTCCTAGATTTTGTGTGCCTATTAAATATTTGAAAATTCTTTTGATCGCATGCCAATGAGATTCTTTAGGATAAGATTGAAAAAGTGCATATAAACATACGACAAACATAATATCAGGTCCACTAGCGGTTAAGTAAAGCAAGCTACCAACAATACCTCTAAATTTCTTCTCCTCAATAGGCTTACCAAGATCATACTTGTCAAGCTTGATAGTGGAGCTAATTAGAGTTCTCCTTGACTTTGCTCCATCCATACCAAACATCTTGAGAAGTTCCTTTGTGTACTTTGATTGGTTAATAGAGATGCCTTCCTCACATTGTTTGATTTGTAATCTAAACAAGCACTTCAATTCTCCCATCATACTCATCTCAAATTCACTTTGCATACATGAGGAGAATTCCTTGTACAAAGCTTCATTAGTAGTACCAAATATTATATCATCAACATAAATTTGCACAATTAACATGTTATGCTTATCCTTTTTGATAAAAAGTGTTGTATCAACTTTACCTTTTGAAAAACCATTGTTAATCAAAAAGGTGCTAAGTTTATCATAGCAAGCTCTAGGAGCTTGTTTAAGACTATAAAGAGCTTTTGAAGTTTAAAACATGGTTTGGAAAACCAAATTGTTCAAAACCCGGAGGTTGTTCAACATAAACTTCCTCCTGAATGAAACCATTTAAAAAAGCACTTTTAACATCCATTTGATACAACTTGAAGTTCATATGACATGCAAATGCAAGTAGCATCCTAATTGCCTCAAGTCTAGCTACCGGTGCAAAAGTCTCATCATAGTCTATTCCTTCCTCTTGATTATACCCCTTTGCCACCAATATAGCCTTTTTCCTAGTGATCACACCAACCTCATCTAATTTGTTTTTGAAAACCCATTTGGTACCAATGATAGGATGGTTTTGTGGTCTTGGAACCAAGGTCCAAACCTTGTTTCTCTAAGATTGGTTCAATTCTTCTTGCATATCCTCAATCCAACTTTCATCATCTAGAGCTTCATTAATATTCTTAGGTTTAATCTTAGATATGAAGGCTAGGTTATTCACTATTTCTTTGAAAGAGGATCTTGTGGCCACGCCTTTTGAGGTTTCACCAATTATAAGGTCTTTTGGGTGGTCCTTTTTGAATTCCCAATCCTTTAGAAGTTCAACAACAAAAGGTGGAGTTTATATTTCCTTGGAAGATTTTCCTAAGTCAATAAGATTCTTTGAGGAAGAATCAATAAGAGGCTCTAGATCAATAGATGAATCATGCCCATGATTAAAAATGTCATCATCATTAATGTGATCAAATTTATGCAAATCAAAAGGACTTGATTCATCAAATGTAACATGCATGGACTCTTCAACCACTAAAGTTCTTTTATTGAAAACTCTATAAGCTTTGCTAAAAGTTGAATAGCCCAAGAAAACACCTACATCCATCTTAGAGTCAAATTTTCTAAAATTATCCTTGGTATTTAATATGAAGCATTTGCATCCAAATACTCTTATATATGAAATTCTTGGTTTTCTTTCATTTTATAGTTCATAAGGAGTTTTTTTAAAATTTCTCTTATGAAAAGTCTATTTGAAATATAACAAGCACTATTGATGGCTTCGGCCCAAAAGTACTTTGGAAGAGAATACTCATTGAGCATAGTTCTAACCATGTCAATAAGAGTTCTATTTTTCCTTTCTACAACTTTATTTTGTTGGGGAGTTCTAGGAGTAGAAAAGTGATGAAAAATTCTCATTTCATTACAAAAGGTTTTAAATTCATGATTGACAAATTCTCTTCCATTATCACTTCTTAAAGATGTGATATAAAAACCTTTTTTATTTTGAATTCTTTTAGCAAAAGATTTAAACTTCCTAAAACTTTCATCCTAAAAAGTAAGGAATAATACCCAAGTAAATCTAGAGTAATCATCAACAATGACAAATGCATATTGCTTACCTCCAAGACTAGATGTCCTACAAGGGCCAAACAAGTCCATATGCAAAAGCTCTAGAGGTCTAGAAGAAGAGACAATATTTTTGGTTTTAAAAGAGCTTTTAACTTGCTTGCCCATTTGACATGCATCACACATCTTATTTTTGAGAAACTTGACCTTAGGGAGACCAATTACAAGCTCTTTAGACTTCAGATTTCCAATATGATCCATGCCAACATGTCCAAGTCTCTTATGCCACAACCATGCATCATCACAAATAGAGACCATACAATCAATATTGTCATTATACACATTATTTAAATCAATCATATAAACATTGCCAATTCTATGACCAACAAACAAAATTTTTTTATCCTTCAAACGCTTCACATAGCATTTCTTAGAAGTAAAAGAAATTTTATTACCTATGTCACATAATTGATTAACACTAATTAAATTATGCTTCAAACCATCAACCAATAATACATGTTCAAGAGAGGGTTTTTCGATCTTACCAACTTGCCCAATTCCGATAATTTTATCTTTGCCCTTATCACTAAAGGTTACCTTTTCTCCTTTCTTATCTTGCAAGTTTGTGAGAAGACTTGCACTACCGGTCATATGTCTTGAACATCCACTAACCAAGTACCATGATTCTTCTTTCCTTATGGATTTCAACAAACCTACAAGAGACAAGGTTCATGCATTTTTAGGTACCCAAATGCTTTTAGGTCCTAATGGTTAGCATCAATGTATCCTAGATGCACATTTCTAATGTAGCGTTTGAAATTTGAATGACTATATTTTCCACAATAATGACATCTTAAGAGATTTTTATATTTTTGTTGAGATTTTGTCCTATTGTGTGTTTTGAAATGATATTGAGGCCAATAATCATACTTTGATTTTGATCTAGAATTTGCATTTTTAGGCCTCTTTAAATGAGAGTTATGCATGCCACGACTATATACATTAGTTTTAGGTCTAGCATTTTTAGGTGGAGGAATGTGATTGTGTGAACTTGATTCCTTTACAAATGTAGTCTTAGATATTGATAGAGCATCCCCTCCACTATAACCAAGTCCATACTTAATTATAGGACATCTTTGAGAATCAAGAATTTTATCCAATTTTTCTTTGCCATTACAAAGTTTGGATAAACATTCATTATGAGACTCTAACTTGTTTCTCAATAAGTAATTCTCATTTTTTTTAGTTTATTGCATTCTTGGTCTCTATGATTAATGGTCTTTTCCATTTCAACATTAGACACACTTAATTTATTTATTTCCTTTTTGTATGCTTCACAAGCATCTAAGACTTCATTTGACATTTCTTTCAATTTATCATATTTGTTTTGCAACTTATGATATTTTGAAAGTAATGTATCCATAATGTGTAAAGCATCATCATTAGAATTAAAATCTAAATTACTAACCTCATTTGAAGATATATCTTGTTCAATAGCCATGAAGCAAAGATTGGCTACTTCATCTTTGCTAGCATCTTTTTCTTCATCGAAGTCACTTGAATCATCCCAAGTAGCTGTCAATGCCTTTTTCTTGAAATTTCTCTTATTTTTTAATCTTGGACATTTTGTTTTTATGTGACTAAATTTGTCACATTCAAAGTATTTCACTTGATTACATTTGATCTTATCATTCTTGTCATATCTTTCGAATGACTTCTTGCTTTTGTTCTTCTTAAGAATAAGATTTCTTATTCTTTTGGTAAGTAAAGCCATGTCTTCATCATCTTCCCCTTCTTCACTATCAATTGAGGAAGCCTCCTTGGAAGCAATGAAATCTATCCCCTTATTCTTCTCTTTAACTTTGTCTTGAGATAACGTTATCTCATGCGTGAGAAGTTTTTCCAACAAGTTGTTGGTTATGAGGGTGCTCAAGTCATTGGCTTCTTCAATTGAAGCTAATCTTGCTTCCCAATTCTTCTTGGGTAGAACTCTCAAGATCTTACAATTTATATCTTCTTTAGAATAATTCTTCCTAAGCTTCCTTATTTGATTTATAATCACCATTAGACGATTGTACATTTCAGATACCTTCTTATTTGGCAACATTTGAAAGAGCTCATATTCATGAGTAAAAATCTAAACTTTCTTACCCTTGACTTGATTTGTTCCTTCATGAGTGGTTTCAAGAGTATCCCAAATTTGCTTTGCCGAAATGCAATGGGAGATTTTGCCATACTCATCCCTACTCAAGGCACAATAGAGAGTATTCATTGCCTTTCGATTTCTCCCATTTGCTTTACTTTTCGCCGGTGTCCATTCAATCTTTGGTTTGATGACTTCTACATCATCAATAATTTTTGTAGGAACCTATAACCCGCTTCTATAATATCCTAAAGATCAATGCCATCACTATCCATGTAGATTTTCATTCGATTCTTCCAATAGGGATAGTCAGTGCCATTAAAGTAAGGTGGTCTCATGGTCAAGCCGCCTTCAATAATGTCGATTGTTTGGCTTTGAAAGAGTGAATACAAAGCTCTGATATTAATTGAAAGTCCTTGACAGCCAAGAGGGGGAGGGGTGAATTGATTGTTTAATAAAATTAATGACAACTTAAAAATTAATGAGTGAAAGAGAGAAAGCAAAATTCACACAAAGAATTTATAGTAGTTCGGCCAAAAATGCCTACGTCCACTCCTCAAGATCACACTTGAGTATTTCACTAACTTTGATCCTTTTCAGGTTAAAGATCAAACTTCAAAGTGTTTAGGATAACACCAAACCTTACAAGTATTTTTATAATAAGTCTCACACATAACCAAAAGAGATACAAGAGATGAGAAAAAAATTACCCAATAACTTTAACCCAACTCACAGGAATTAATTGCACTTCAACAACCTTGAAGTTTTAGCAATAAATTCTTTTTACAATAGAAAACTCAATTTGAAACTCAAGGACACTCAAGAACTTAAAGATATGAATTAATGCATAATAAATTGGTTGTTGTTACTGTAATAAATTCATATCAACTCTTATATATAGTCATCAGCCTAAAAGAGCCATTTTGGTGCATTAAATGAGCATTTAATGCAAATTAAAGTTGTTCCAATGGCTATAATTTTTTGCCATAATTCAAACTATAGTGGGCGCTACATAATAAGCAACAAGCGCTACTTAAAATGTAGCGGGCGTGACTGGTGCTCCAAAGACTTCAAGATGTTTCTATGTCTTCTAAGCTTTCTTTGTAGCTGTCACTACATTCTATAACGGACACTACTTATAGGTAGTGAGGGCTACTTAATAGTGTAGCCAGCACTACTGTTTTGGCTCACTCTGAATATGAAATTTGCGATTGTGTCTTCTTTGTTGTTGCTGCTACAATAAACTTCAGCATATGTAGCAGCGGGCACTTATGTAGGTCGCGGGCTTTACTTAAGTAGCGGCGAGAACTGATTCCAGTCATGGGCACTACTGAAGATGGTCAGCTTCTGTGTCTTTTGGATCCCTTAGTAGCGGCTGCAACTTATAAGTCGCGGCCGCAACTTAACTGAGTAGAGGCGCGACTTAACTAGTAGCAGGGGCTATAAAGATGGTTTCTCTTAACTTTTCTTCCTTTAAAGTTAAGTAGCAGGGGCAACTAGGCAGTGTAGTGGCCACTACAAACCAGTAACCTACAAACTAAAAAACCTATCCTTGCATATAATCAAACAAACATCATTAGTAGTTTAATTAGTTGTTTGCACACGTCAAAATGAGTATGTTAGGATATCAAAGTTCCAATAGTTATTATGCATGTTTAAACCTTCATTTGATCAATTTAAAATGAATATGAAACCTGCAACTTTTTGACATTTGTCATTCCTTTGAATTTTTCTTGAATTCAAGCTCTGATAGTATTGGTTATTGATGTATATAAACTCCGTTTGAAAATGCATGTGTTTATTGCCATTGGGGCTTGAATTGAAAACTTTGGCTTTTGGTCAATATGTCCCAAAACTATATTTATTTACTCCTAAAATGATGCACACCAAGTGCTCGATGAAATGACCTTTGTTAATTTCCTTAAGAATCTAATTGTTACCAAATTTGTTAAAATGGGTATTTTTTTTTTGTCACCAATATAAATGTGTCTTCTTGACATATTTTGAACTTATATGCTAAATGACTTTTGTGAAATTTTGCTTATACTATAATGTTCCTTTATTAAAGATAATGATCATATATGTGTTTATGATGGAGATCAACAAGATTTGGTGTTTTACATATTTGTATTTGTATATTTTTAGTATTTTTATTTTTCTTAATTACTTTTAATAGGAAACTTAGTTTTAGGCTTTATTTAAGGTATTATATTAGTTTTGATTTGTTTCTCTATTTAAGTTAGTTTTAAGTTATTTTCTTATTTATGTAAATCTAGTAATTTGTTTCCTTTTAGGAATAAATTACCATATTATATTTTAAGGTTTTCTGAAAGTTATTTCATATATATAGTTATGTAAACCTTAGGGTTGGGGGAGTTCTGATTTGAATTAAAAATAACCTTTCTGTTAAAAGTTGTTTCTTCCAATTTTCGGTATTCTTTTTTAATCAACGAAATTGATGCCTATTTTCTGGTATTTCTAAAATCAACAGGTTATAGAAGATTATTGTTCGGTATTCGTACGTAAATCAACGAATTATAATAGGATTCCGTTTCCCATTGATATTCCACTGCGTCAGTTGGTATCAGAGTTTGCGCTCGTTCTTTGAAAAGCCATGCCATCAAGGAGAGGATGCCAAACTGTACTTATAGAGGAGGTTTATAATCGTGACACAGCAGCTCAGATGGAGTAATGTATCATGAACCATATAGAGGAACGTATGATACAAGTAACGGATCAGTTAACTCAATGGGTAAATGAGCTTTTAATAGATAAAATATTTAATCTTCATGCCTCAAATAATGTCAAATGTCAATTGGGATTTACCTCCAGTATTTGATGATTATCCCGATGAAGAAATATTATTATCTACAATGATATTTTCATCATCTATTGAGAATCATAATAATATCGAGGAATCGCAACAGATCACAACACAATTTCACAAGAAAGAAGAATATTATTATGAAGACCATTCTTCATTAATCTTTCTACTGCATCTGATTCTCAATTCATCAAAAAAATTTTAATTAAAACTTATATCCAAAGTTATTGGACAGATTGGATGGGAATTATAAGAAAAATTGGAAAGTTTCACGTTCTTTATGAGTATTTTACGCCCATGTGTTTTCAATATAGAATTCTTTTACCTAAGGATTCTTTTGAAGATAATGTTGCTGCAAATTCGAGGATGAATTTTCTCTACCCAAGAGAGAATGATGGAGGTCAATAAGATTTGGTATTTTCCATATTTGTATTTGTATATTTTTGATATTTTTATTTTTCTTAATTACTTTTAATAGGAAACTTAGTTTTAGGCGTTATTTAAGGTATTATATTAGTTTTGATTTGTTTCTCTATTTAAGTTAGTTTTAATTTATTTTCTTATTTATGTAAATCTGGTGATTTGTTTTCTTTTAGGAATAAATTACCATATTATATTTTAGGGTTTTTTGAAAGTTATTTCCTATATATAGTTATGTAAACCTTAAGGTTGGGCGAGTTTTGATTTGAATTAAAAATAACTTTTCTGTTGAAAGTTGTTACTTCCAATTTTCGATATTCTTTTTTAATCAACGAAATTGATGCTTATATCCTGATATTTCTAAAATCAATAGGTTATAGAAGATTATTGTCCGGTATTTGTGCGCGAATCAATGGATTATAATAGGATTTCGTTTCCCATTGATATTCCGCTGCATCAATTTACTTGCCTAAACAACTCAATTAAGCTAGAATTATAGAAACTGAACCTTGTAGATTTTCTTGCCTATTTGATATTTTATTTGCTATCTTTAGCCTACTCTAATGTTTGTATGACAAAGCTACCTTACTGATGGGATAGTGGGTAAATACCATCAGCATTGTGCATAATGAAATTCCAATGATACCCTAGCTGGGAAAGATTATGGTCTTGGCCATAGGGTCTGATCCACCTTATGCTATTTACATGTTATATTAATAATGATATGTATTTCATGACCCAGTATCTGCTATATATATATGATATTTATTATTATGAGTGTATATACATTTATGTAACACCTCACCTATAACCTAGAACCAAAACCATAAAGGGTAACCTAAGGGAAATTTTTCCTTGAATTGAAAGTTGTATGATATTGTATGCTTATGCATGAATTGAACAGATGTGCATGTTTTATGATGTATTATATGAGTTAAAGTGGTTTAAAGGCTGTTAGGACAAAATCGAGTAATTTTGAGTTTTTGGTGAACTGGGAGCAAAATGGTCATTTCGCACCCCTTCGAGTTTTTATGGAATTAACACTATATTTGAAGGTAGAAAAGAATTTAAGGATATGAAAATGATATTATTAAGTTTATTTGAATAATTATTGGAGAATTAAACCCGGTAGAAAATAATTCCTGGCAAGCTACTCGATTGAGGAGCTTCATTTGAACTAAGGGCAATTTGGTCTTTTTCTTTGCAATATGGAGTTATATAGCGTATTCAAGCCTATGGTAATATTTTAAGCTCATCTAAATCTAACCATTGGATGAAAAGATGAAGAAATGGATGGTTGGATAGCTAGGTTACACCATATGTACCATAAACTTAATGTATTGGATTGCACCATTAATATTTAAGCTTGATTTTTCCCACCGCTTCACCATTCTTCTTCTTCCTTAGCCAAAATTTTAGCCAACTTTCTCTTTCCTCCATTGAAGTTTCAGCCAACCTTGAACCAAACCATAATTTGTTGTTTTCTTTCATTTTTTGATGGAAACATATTAATTCCATCATCCTAAATACAAATATATCCATAGATTCAAAGGAAAAACTAGAAAAAGTAACAAATTAATCCTTTGAAGATTTTGAAGAACTTTTGGTAAGTAATTTATTTTAGAATTCTTTTGATTCAAATATATTCTTAAGATGTTCTTTGATGTTTATTAGTGATCAAAACATGTTTTGAATGGATAGAATTCAAAAACTTGGATGGAAACCCTAATAGGAAGAACTTTGAATCAAAGTGTTGTTTTGATGGATTGTTTGGTTTAAATGATGTTTATTTGATGTGTATAGCATGAATTACTGGTTAAATAATTGAAACAAATTCATTTGAATGGATTTCCAAAGTGGCCGAAATGATGATGAAGAACAAAGGTATTTGATTTTTGTGTTTAATAGGTTTAAAAGGCTTGAATGATGTGTACTTGATGTGTTTAACATGAATTGATGGTTAAATGATGGAAAGGGATTCATTTGGAAGAAATCTTGTTTTGGCCGAATCATATAAGCATAAAGAATGGCTTAGTGCTTTGATGTTTGATAGGTTTAAATGATTGAATGTTATGTAATTGATGTGTATTAATGTTGTATAATTGAATGGCATTGAAAAATGGATGAATGGAATGAATTCCATTTAGATGGAACCATATTGAGTTTGTTAAAGTGTTTGATTATGGTTAAGTGTTGAAAATGATGGAAATATATAGGTTTAGATATTGTAAAGAATGTTTGATTTAAGTACTTGAAAGCTAAGTTTGAAAATGGTGTATGTTTAATATGAAATGATAAACCAAGTATATATGAGTTCTTAACTTGGTAAAATATTGATGAATATGTGTAATGTGAGTTAAATATAGTGATAGAATGTGTGTATTGCATAAAGGATTGAAAAGAGAGTGAATTGTGTAAATTGAGGCTTATGATGCATAGTGAGTATGCTTTGTGTCTATTGATGTTTTTTATGTGAATAATGTGTTTTGTCATGTTTTTACATCTTACCGGAGTATTATATGTGAAAATAGGTAAACCATCGATAACTCCAACTTGGAGTATCGGATGACAGGCCGACTAGGGCTACTGTCAGTGCATTTGGGGGCTAAAGTGGAAAAATTGCATAAAAGGTGAATCCTTGTGTATAATCATGCATGATTTGCATCATATATACTATAATATTTCATTTGAGCCAATAAAATAGAATTTGATACCCAAAATCACAAACAGTGCAAATTAGCCCGTAAATAAGCCCGTCGAAATGACAAAAAATGACCTAAACTTTGCCAGTCTATAAAATAAAATCTAGAAAGCCAATTGGGCCACCACTTGGTCCAATAATCTATTCTTGACCTAAGTTTCGAAACGGTACCTCATGGTCCACCTAAATCCTTTGGTAACATACTTAACCAGAAATTATTCAAAAATCCCAAAATGGACTCATAACGGCGAAAGCCAGTTGTGGCAGCACAACTGGACCCCGCCGAGCATTTTTTGACATTACCCAAACTTGTTCTATTATTCATTATAAATATATATGTGACTATTCTAAAGCTATATGATATATATTTGAGCTATTTATATTGTTATATAGAGACACACCCATATGGTATTATAACAGGGCTACCTCGATGGTGTAGCGGGTAATTCCATCGACTATGTGCACACTTGTATTTATTTGACCCTTGCTAGGGAGGGGAGTTATATTCCTTAGTCATAAGGGCTGAACCCCCATATGTAATGTGGGTGGTGCACTTTATGATAGTGTTGGTGTATAAAATTACAAATAGTGCAGATGCACTTTTCTTTTGACCCAATCCTATTATATCATATGTGCGTTGACTTGTACATTGGATTCTCATATGAATATTGATATGGATATTATATGAAGAGTGATATGGATAATTGTTATATTCCTTACTTGTTATCTTATATTGATTCTACAGGCCATATACCGGCAACCATAGTGTCATACATATGGATTCACTGAGTATTTTTATACTCACCCCCTTCAGTGGTTATCATTTTCAGGTCAGCAGTGAGGCCCGTATTCCATTTGCACCTCCTATCCTCGTCGTGGAAATTTTGATACTTATGACATGTAAATTCCAGTCCCAAAAGTATATGTAAATATTTGTGCAGTATAGAGGTTCCATGGTACTGTAAACTAAGATATGGCATGTATATATGTGTGTTTGCATCTTTATATCTATAAGTTATACTATGGAGATATATACATATGTGATGCTATGAATGGAAATGATTTGATATACAGATAGATATATTGAGTTGATATTGGAGATCCAGAGGGATCATTGACTTGAGTATAGATGTTCAAGTATATAGTGGAAGTGGTTATTTGCATGTTTTTCAGCTGGGCATAATCTTTATATAGAGGAGATGCTGCCTAAATTTTTACAGAATTATCAAGCTATATTTGAGCTTGTTATTAAATTGCATGCCATATAGTTCAGTTATTTGGGTTCTTCATGGTACTGGTAGCTTTGGCAACACCCGTACCCTAAAACCGTCTCGACTCTCAGGTTGGGCCGTGACTAAGGTGGTATCAGAGCTAAAGGTTTATGTAACCTATGTTGTTTGCATATTAGTAGCAATAGAAGTACCATGGAATCTAGGATATTCATATATCATCAAAATGATAAGTCTTCATCATTGTTTGAAATTTTGCATACCTATGATCTAAATATTCTTTTACATGTTTATTTTTACAATGTGTTAAGATGTCAGAGAGGGGAACTAGACGAGCTAGGCCTATTGATAGGGATGAATATCATGGATCTAGTGAAGAAGCAGAGGTTGCTTCCAATGCATCTACTATGTGGGGAACTCAGTCTGAGCCATCCAGGTCACAGAGACGCACAGAGTCTGATTCAATGGGTGAGGCACCTTGGAGACAGGATATGCAGGAAATGAGACAGGAAATATTACAGACCATCCAGACTCATTTTGTAGCACAGCCTGCAGTGGTACAGCCACCACCACCTCTAGTATAGCCAGTGGTACATCTTGTAGTGCCACCAGTACCTCAGAGAGAGCCAGTAGTGTTACAGGGGGCAGAGTACAGAGGGTTATATTAGATGATGGTGTGTCTGTCGGGGAATTTATGAGATTGAGACTGCCTACTTTTTCAGGAGAGTATGGTACTGACCCTAGTGACTTCATAGACAGGGTTGACAGGATGGTACATACATTGCCTTGTTCTGATGCTAGAACCATAGAGCTAGTAGGACTGTTACTAGAGACAGATGTTGCTACCTGGTTTACAGAGCATATTGATGAGAACATCCACAGTGATGATCCGATCACATGGGCAGAATTCAAACAAAGAATGATGGATGAGTTTCTTACTGAGGGTTTGAGGGAGAGCAATATTATGAAATTTGAACAGCTGAGACAGGGAAACTTATCTGTATTGGAGTATGCCAGAGAGTTCAGATGGATGAGCAAGTATGCCAGAAGGATTCCTCCTATTGAGGATGATTTGATTAGGCGATTTAGGAGAGGTTTGCATGCAACTCTGCACAACATTATGTTGGCTATGGAGTTTACTTCCTTAAGTCGGGCCATTGACAAAGCAGCCCAGATGGAGGAAAAATACAAAGAAGAAAGATTTGATAGGGAACAAAAAAAGAAGGGAAGAAGAGAGTTCTGTAGACCTGGGGAGGGGACATCTCAATCTTTTGCATCTAGACCTCCTCCCAGGCCAGTGCAGTCCTTACCACCTTTCAGTTAGAGGCAGGACTTTGGCAGAGGTATGAGTATGAGGCCTTCTATTTCTAGTTATTTTTGAGCCCCTGTTAGACTAGTCCAAATGACATCATCAATGCCCACATGTACTTTGTGCGGGAAGAAACATTCAGGGGCATATCATTTCAGGATAGGAGCATGCCTTAGAGGTGGACAGTTTGGGCACTTTTATAGAGATACCCTATATTCAGAGCTTCACAGCCTACTAAGGCAGGATCTTCCCAGCCATCAGTGCAGATGGGTAGGTGGAGCACCGGTAGAGGCAGACCAGCAAGACAGAGTCCGACAGTGGGACAGTCAGCCGTTGGTAGAGGTCAGGGGCGAGTCTTTGCAGTGACTCAGCAGCAGGCCCAGGGATCACATGAGACAGTTGTAGGTATGATTTCTATCCATAGCATAGTGGCTTATGTGTTATTTGATTCATGTGCAACCCATTCCTTTATATCACCTGTTTTTGCTTTGAAATTGGGGTTAGGTAGAAAACCTTTACATGTACCCTTAGAAATAGCCATACTAATGGGGGATAAAATTGTTGTGGGGTATAGGTATGATGTTAGTGATATGAGAATTTGTGATAGATCATTACCTACTGAATTGATTGAGTTACCTGTGTTAGAGTTTGATATTATCCTGGGTATGGATTGGTTGACTGATTATAAAGCTATCACTGATTGTGCATTAAAGAGAATAAAGTTTCGACCCGATGGACAGGAAAAGTTCATTTTTCAGGGGGAGGCTAACAATCACATATCTGGGTTAGTGTCTGCAGTATAGGCAGAGAGAATGATGAGAAAAGGATGTATTGCTTATTTGGCAACAGTGGTTGACACTACAGGGGTATCCCGAGAGTTAGAGCAGATTCCAGTGGTAAAAGAGTTTACAGATGTATTCCCAGATGATCTTCCAGGACTACCACCGGAGAGGGAGATTGAATTTGAAATTGAGGTATACCTTGGTACTGATCCCATATCTATTCCACCCTATCAGATGGCACCACCAGAGCTAAAAGAGTTAAAAGTTACAAGAGTTATGTGACAAGAATTTCATCCGGTCCAGTAGTTCACCCTAGGGAGCACCAGTGCTGTTTGTAAAGAAAAAGGATGGGACACTGAGAATGTGTATAGATTACAGGCAATTGAATAAGGTGACAGTGAAAAATAAGTATCCTTTGCCTAGGATTGATGACCTGTTTGAGCATGTTTCTTCTCAAAGATAGATTTGAAATCAGGGTACCATCAGTTGCGGATCAAAGGTGAACACATTGCAAGAACTGCTTTCAGAACATAGTATGGACACTATAAGTTTTTAGTGCTACCGTTCGGATTGACAAATACTCCAGCAGCCTTTATGGATATGATGAATAGGGTATTCAGACCATTTCTAGATAAATTCATCATTGTCTTCATTGATGACATTTTGGTGTATTCCAGGAGCAGAGAGGAACATAAGGAGCATCTCAGAATTACATTACAGTTATTATGGGATAATCAGTTGTATGCAAAATTCTCTAAATATGAGTTCTGGTGACAAAGGTTGTATTTCTGAGGCATATTATTAACAGAGATGGGATAAAGGTGGATTCACAGAAAGTTAAAGTTGTTGCTAATTGGCCACGTCCCACCACAGTTACTAAGATCAGGAGTTTCCTGGGAATGGCAGGGTATTACTGCAGATTTATTAAAGACTTTTCCAGAATTACTGCACCAATGACAAAGTTGACCCAGAAACAGGTGAAGTTCCAGTGGAACGAGGAATGTGAAAAGAGTTTCCAAACTCTTAAGACCTGTTTGACCACTGCACCAGTGTTGACACTTCCTACCGAGGCAGGCAGCTTTGTTATATACTGTGATGCCTCAAGGATTGGTTTGGGTTGTGTTTTAATGCAGGATAGGAAAGTGATTGCCTATGCTTCCCGCCAATTGAAGAAACATAAAGTGAATTACCCCACCCGTGATTTAGAAATAGCAGCAGTGATCATTGCTCTAAAGATATGGAGGCATTACTTGTATAGGGTGAGATGTGAGATTTACACTGATCATAAAAGCTTACAGTACATCCTGCAGCAAAAAGAACTGAACTTAAGGCAGAGGAGAATTGTTAAAAGACTATGACTGCCAGATACTGTATCACCCTGGGAAAGCAAATGTGGTAGCTAATGCCTTAAGTAGAAAGTCTATGGGAAGCTTATCACATATTACTGCTACAGAAAGACCACTAGTACAGGAATTGCGGGAGTTAATAGTTGATGGTTTAACTTTGAATTTGGAAACACAGGGTCAGGAAACAGTTTTGATAGCCCAGTTCCAGGTGAAATCACTGTTGATAGATGAGATAAAGAACTCCCAGAATGAAGATCCACAATGTGTCAAGATCAAAGACTTGGTTCAAAATGGTAAAACTCCTGATTTTTCTGTTGAGGCAGATGTGTTAAAATATAAGGGATGATTGTGTGTTCCTGATGTTAAAGGATTCAAAGAGCAGATCATGAAGAAGATTCACTATTCTCCTTATACATTCCATCCAAGAGCAACAAAGATGTGTCATGACCTGAAAGAACTTTACTAGTGGTCAAACATGAAAGATGATATAGCAAAGTTTGTTTTTTAGTGTTTAGCCTGTCAGCAGGTGAAATTTGAACATCAGAAACCTTCAGGCTTGCTTCAAGAGATTCAGCTACCAGAGTGGAAATAGGACCAAGTGACAATAGATTTTGTAGTGGGTTTGCCAAAGACACAGAAAAGGTATGATTCAATATGGGTGATAGTGGATAGATTGACCAAGTCAGCTCATTTCTTAGAAGTAAAGACAACATACACAGCTGTACAGTATGCTCATCTCTACGTGGATAAAATTGTACGGTTGCATGGGGTTCCATCAGTGATCATATCTGATAGAGGTACTCAGTTCACCTCCAGATTTTGGCAGAAATTCCAAGAGGCATTGGGTACTACATTCATTTCAGCAAAGCATTCCATCCTCAGACAGATGGACAGTCAGAGAGGACTATTCAGACACTGGAAGACATGTTGAGATTGTGTGTACTGGACTTAAAAGGCAGTTGGGATCATTTTCTACCACTGATAGAGTTTGCCTACAATAATAGCTACCATTCAACCATTAGAATGACACTATATAAGGCTCTCTATGGCAGAAAGTTCATATCACCTATATGCTAGATAGAACCAGGTGAGAAATAGTTAGAGGGACCGGATATGATCAGAGAGACAGTGGAGAAGGTTCCTATTATTCAGCAAAGAATAAAGACTACTTTCAGCAGGCAGAAGAGCTACACATATCCAAACAGAAAAGATGTGCAGTTTACAGTGGGTGATCACGTGTTTCTAAAGATCTCTCCTATGAAAGGAGTGATGAGATTTGGAAAGAAAGGCAAATTGTCACCTAGGTACATTGGGCCCTTTGAGATCTTGGATTGGGTTGAAAATGTTTCTTATAGACTAGCTCTTCCACCGAATATGGGACATGTGCATCCAGTATTCCACATTTCCATGCTACGGAAATATACCACCTTTATCACAGCCTAACTTGGGAGCCATGATGGTCCTAGGGTACGGGTGATGCTTATGATACCAGTACCGCGAAGAACCCATGAAACTATACTATATGGCATGCACAACACTAATAAGCTCAAAATAGCTTAAACATCTTAAGAAAATCGGGCAGCATCTCCTTTGTATAAGGAGCATGCCCTGCTGCTAAAATCACAATATAAACACTTCAATATGATTTTCACATCCATCTCAAGCAACCCAGATCCCTCTGGATCTCCACAGTATCTCAAATCATCAATTACTCAATAAATCACAATCTCATATATCTCAATATAAACTTATAACTACCAAATGCACTTTATAATATAATGCAACAAACTTAAATAATTACATGCCAACTTAATTACAGTACTATGGAACCTTTTTACTATATACATTATGTGCCAGATCCATCCCATGTGTTGCAACCCCAGGAAATTGAAATTGATGAAGCTCTGTCACATGACGAAGTCCCGTGTTAGGTTGATATTTTATCTATTTAATTAGGGATAATATTAAATAATTTATACTTATTTTAATTCCTTTTTAACCCATTGTAGTCAGTTAACTTAAGTTTTAGTTGAAATTAACTATTAGGTAAGCGGATTTTAGTTTTAACAATAACTTCTCTAGAAATCTGGAATAAATTGTGTGTTTGGTGAATAAATTTCTAACAAGGATAAATTGCATCCCAAGTCTTAGTTTTTGTGCAGATGGAAATTTGGCAAGAG
>CANXYC010073535.1:0-14387 GCA_948193065.1 Aleurites moluccanus | reverse complement strand
TTAACAAAGGTCATTTCATCGAGCACTTGGTGTGCACCACTTTAGGAATAAATAAATATAGTTTTGGGACATATTGATCAAAATCCAAAGTTCACAATTCAAGCCCCAATGGCAACAAACACAAAGGCATTATCAAACAGGGTTTATATTCATCAATAAATAACACAATCGGAGCTTGAATTCAGGAAAATTCAAAGGAAACTCAAATGAAACACTTTGGCCAAAAAGTTGCAGGAATTTAAATGGATTCAAATTGATCAAATAAAGGTTTAAATATGCATAATAATATACATATAACTCGCCAGAACTGACGAATCAATCTTTTACGCGATAAAATGCCTATTTGCCTATAACAGGAAAAAGCAGTGTTCTTCGGTTTCCTTTGATTCTATAATCAATTTTACCACATATTTAGCCTTAAATGGATGCTAACTAACATATTTAAACATTAATTAGAATTATAGAATCCTATACAAAAAATCCATTTCAAACATAAACCTAGTTTTAGGTTTTCTCCACTTTCGATCCAATCATGAAATCTATCTATCCAACCATGTTTATAATCATTTATATAGATAAATGAATAAAAAAAATGAAGAAAACATCATCCTCACCCAAATTCTTCCAGTGTCCAAAATTTAGGTTGAATGGTTCTTCAATTTCTAGCTTGAATTTCTTGGAATTTTCGATGGAAACTAGCTTAATCGGAAGTTTAATTGAGTTTTCTATTGATTTTGCTTGAAGTTTGGATGAAAGTGGTGGAGTTTTGGAGAAGGAGGAGACTTGGCTATCTTTAATGGTGTAAGGAGGAGAGTTTTCTATTTTATGAAGAATTAGATAGAATTTATATGAATTAACTTTCAGTTAATTCAATTCCCCCCCCCCCCCCCGCGACAATTCTCGTATTCGCATTTTGAACCTAAGACTTATAACTATTTATCTTTTTGTCCCATTTCAATTCTGAAACAATATTCTTATATTTCTTCAGCTTATGAGTCTAATGGTGATATTAAAAATTTAAAATTCTGAGCCCATTTATTAATCAAAACGTCGACGTGCTTACCTATCCACCGGGTTGATTTTTAGCGATTTATCAAATCGCGCAAGTATGATGTTCTAATGTCTAAACTAACTTTATTTATGCTTAAACAACATGTATTCAAGGTTATATAAATGAAATTTGAGGGTGTTACACTCTACCCTCCTTCAATAAAATTTGTCCTCGGATTTTAAATTATACGTACCTCGTCACTAGAATAAAAATGGATATCTTGTTCTTATGTTCTGCTCACTCTCTTACATACATTCATCCATCGTCTGGTTCTTCTATAACTCTTTAACCAATGGGATATCTTTATTACGCAATTGCCTGACTTGTTGATCTATTATCTTCACTGGTGTCTCTTCATAAGTCAAGTCTTCATCAATCTCAATAGCTTGTGGTTCCAGGATATGTGATGGATCAGACATATATTTATGCAGCATGAAAACATGAAACACTAGATGAATGTGGCTCAGGTTAGGTGGGAGTGCCAACCGATAAGACACATTGCCGACCTTCTCTAATATCTCGAATGGCTCGACATATCTAGGTGATAGCTTCCCTTTCTTGCCAAACCTCATTACACCTCTCATAGGTGAAATCTTTAAGAATACATAATCACCTATTGCAAAATGAACATCTTTTCTCTTCGGGTCTGCATAACTCTTCTATTGGCTAAAAGCTGTATTCATCCTTTCTTGAATAATGGGGATCTTCTCCATGGTCTCTTTAATTAATTCATGAGCTTCTAATTGTTTTCCCCTTGGTTCTACCCAACACACAGGAGATCTATATTTCCTACCATACAATGCTTCATATGGCACTATGCCAATAGTCGCATGATAGCTATTGTTGTAGGAAAATTCAATCAAAGGTAAATATTGATCCCAATTCCCTTTAAAGTCCAGTACACACAAATGGAGCATATCTTCCAATGTCTAAATTGTACTTTCTGATTGCCCATCTATTTATGGATGAAAGGCCATACTAAAGTGCAATTGAGTACCTGGTGCCTCTTGAAACTTCTGCCAAAATCGTGCAATAAATTGAGTCCCTCTATCTAAAATAATAGTTAATGGTATGTCATGAAGTCGTGCTATCTTGTCAATATACAACTATGCATATTGAGCAGCTGCGTAGCTGGTTTTCACTTTTAAGAAGTGAGCTGTCTTAGTCAATCAATCAACTATTATACAGATAAAGTCATTTCCCCATGAAGTTCTAGGTAAACCAACCATAAAGTCTATGGTTACCTGATCCTATTTCCACTCTGGCAGTTCTATCTCCTGCAATAGCCCTAATGGCTTATGATGTTCAAATTTGACCTGCTGATAAGCTAAACAAGTGGAGACAAATTGAACTACATCCCTCTTCATATTGGGCAACCAATAATGCTCCTTTAGATAATGATACATCTTCGTTATTCCAGGATGAACATTGTATAATGCATAATACATAATGCATCTCCTTCATAATTCGCTCTTTAAGCCCATCTACATTTGGCACACATAGCCATTTCCCACATTTTAGTATCCCATTATCAACAATGAATTCTGGGGCTTTCCCAATTCAAAGATCTTATTTAACTTTAATAACTGAGAATCGTTGTCTTGTGCTGCCTTAGTCTCATCAATTAAGGTTGGCTTCATATGAAATTAGGCTATCAGAGCTTGATTTCGATCATGGGTTTCTAATTCAAATTGGACTCCTATATCAAGTAACTTTTTCACTTCTCTGATTATTGGTCTCTTTGCAACTGTAATGTGAGCTAAACTCCCTATAGATTTCCTGTCAATGCATCTGCCACAAAATTAGCTTTGCCTGGGTGGTATAATATCTGGCAATCATAATCCTTCAACAATTCAACCCATCTTCACTATCGAAGGTTTAGTTCTTTTTGCTGCAGAATATACTACAAACTTTTATGATCTGTGTAGATCTTATATTTCTCCACATATAAGTAATGCTTCCCAATCTTTAAGGCAAATACAACTGTAGCGATCTTTAAATTGTGTGTAGGATCATTTAACTCATGTTTCTTCAATTGATGAAAAGCATAAGCAATTACCCTTTTATCTTGCATTAAGACACAACTAAGTTCGACCCTCAAAGCATCACAATATACTGTGATTTGCCATTCTTTATTGGCAATGCCATCGTTGGTGCCGATGTAAGACACAGTTTTAAAGTTTGGAAGCTCTTCTCACATTCACTAGTCCATAGGAATTTTTCTTGCTTTATGGTCAGTTTAGTTATTGGAGCTTTAATTCTTGAAAAATCTTTAACAAACCGTATGTAGTAACCGACCATACCTAAGAAACTCTGCACTTCTGTTACATTAGTAGGTCGTGTCCAATTAGCTACAGCTTTCACCTTCTGTGGATCCACTTTAATGCCATTTTTCCCACAATATAACCAGGGAAACATACCTCAGTAAGCCAAAATTCACACTTCGATAACTTAGCATACATCTTATGCTCTCGCAATATCTGTAACACTATTCTCAAATGCTCTTTATGTTCTTCCTGGCTTCTGGAATAGATAAGAATGTTATCTATGAATACAATGACAAACTTATCCAAATAGGGCTTGAACACCCGATTCATCAGGTCCATAAAAGCAACAGGGGCATTGGTTAACCCAAATGGCAATACAAGGAATTCATAGTGACCATATAGGGTTCTAAAAGAAGTTTTAGACACATCTTCATTCTTAATTCTTAATTGATGATAACCCGATCTAAGGTCAACCTTTGAAAAATAACTGGCTCCTTGCAATTGATCAAACAGATCATCAATCTGGGGCAATGGATATTTGTTCTTAATGGTCACTTTATTCAATTGTCTATAATTAATATACATTTGCAGTGAACCATCCTTTTTCTTAACAAATAAAACAGGAGCGCCCCACTGTGAACTACTGGGTCTGATAAACCCCTTATCTAAAAAGTCTTGCAACTGCACTTTTAACTGTTTTAGTTCCGTTAGAGCCATTCTATAAGGTGGGATTGAAATAGGGTCTATACCTAGATGGACTTCAATCTCAAACTCAATCTCCCTCTCAAGTGGCAAACCTGGTAAATCTTCAGGAAATAAGTTTGGAAACTCATTGACAATAGGAATCTGATCAACTCCTTTTGAAGTTTTCTGAGTATCCATCACACTTGCCAAGTATGCAGGATATCCCTTTCGTAGAAGTCTCCTTGCCCCAATAGCAAAAATGAGTTTAATTCCCAAATCACTCTTATCACCCTGATACTCAAATTTATCATGCCCATTTGGTTGAAATTTAATCTTCTTGTCATAACAGTTAATTACTGTAGGATGAGTGGTTAACCAATCCATTCCTAATATCACATCCAATTCCAGCATATACAATTCTACTAAATTAATTGGTAAAATTCTACCCTCTATATCTACTTTACAACCCAGGTATTCATATTTTATCTCTATACTCTCACCCAAAGCAGTAAATATTTCTAAGGGTATTAACATCAATTGTTTTTCAATGCCCAATTTAGATGCAAATTTAGGTGATACAAAGGAATGTGTGGCACTGAAATCAAATAATATTTGTACTAATTCACATGACACGAGAATCTTACCTGTTACTATCTTGCCTGATCTTTAAGCTTCTTGAGCATTAACTGCAAAGACCCAGGCTTTCCCTCTACCAGCTGGTGCCTGACCACTAGTCTGTCCCTGTCCTGATCCTCGACATCTGCCTCTGCCCCCTGTGTCTCTCTTATCATTTCTACTTATTTGTAAAATAGGTTGTGAGGCTGCTATAGTAGTATGTTGTTCTCCCCATATTGGACAATTCTTCATATAGTGACCATGCTGGCCACATTTCAGGCATGCACCTGTTTGTCTTCTGCATTCACCCCCGTGCCTCTTCCCACAAAAATCACATATGGGAACATTAGTTTTCTGCATTGGTGGTATAGATGACCCTTGTGAAAATCTAGATACATACTGCCCTGTGGTACCTCTACCCTGACCTCCTTTTTGACCACCTGTCTGTGATCTCTACTCAGTTCTAACTGATGCAGTCTCTGTTTGTCTCTTCTGAGAACTCCCTTCACCTCTTCTCTATTGTCTTCCAGTCTCAATCTTCCTTTTATGTTCTTTTTTCAATCTTTCTTCTTTATATTTTTCTTCCATTTGAACTGCTTAATTAACAATCTTGGATAAAGAAGTAAACTCAGCAGATAACAATGCATTATGTAGGGAGGCATGCAATCCCCATCTAAACCTATTGATCAAGTCTTCTTTAGTAGGTACAATCTTGCTGACATATTTACTCAGCCTGATAAACTCATCGACATACTCTTCTACACTCAAGTTGCCTTGTTCCAACTGTTCAAACTAAATTATGTTTCTTTTTTTAACTCCCTCTGTCAAAAATTCATCCAACAATGTAGCCTTGAATTATGCCCAAGTCGGTGGTGCATCACTGTATAATTGTGTCTCAATGTACCTAGAAAACTAAGTCCATGCCTTTTCTTTCAACAATAAATCAACAAGCTCCACTGCTCTGACATCTGTGTATGGAAGTCTTCTTATCACCTTCTCTATTCGCTCCAGAAAATTAATAACTTCCTCACCTCTTCCACCTTTATATTCTGGCAGACTTAGCTTCAAAAAGTTAAGCATGCTGATTCCACCCTCATCAATCACTCTGCGACCCTCCTGCATTACTGGCCCAATTGGTGCAGCAACAGGTGGCACAGGTACTGGTGGAATAACTGGTGGAACGGCTAGTGGTGCAGGTGGTGGCATTACCTGTCTTTCTGTTCTCAATTCCTATAGTTCTTTTCTCAATTCTAACATCCCTTACATCACTTTCAATCTCCAGGGATCTTCAGCTTCCCTAGTTTTCTTTGTCCTTCTTTTGGGCCTGGGAGGTTCTTCTGGTTCCTCTCTGATCAATGACTCATTTGACGCCATTTTTGCCTCTCTACTGGGCTTTTTTGATCTCCTAGGAGTAGCTAGGAGTAGGTTCAATAGCCCGTTCATGTTCTCTTACAGACATCTTAATCACCACAATAGACAGACACAATCATTTAACACATATAGTTATCGTAGAATAAACATATATTTAACGAATACAACAAATGACGAGACTGGATTTCCTATGCTCCATGACCTATGACTTAATGACACATGTCTATATGCTATCAGTATAACTATGCTCTGATACCACCTTTGTCACCTCCTAATTTTGGAACATAACTGTCCTAGGATGTTGGAACAACATAAGGCTAAGTTGGAACAACATAAGGCTATCGACACCTATAGAACTCTTATATAACTTGTAAACATCACATGCTATAACATATTTATATCTATAAAATCAGTCTATCTATCATCATCTGTGATCATATATGATATCCACACATCTCATATATATTAAATATCAGTAGCTAATAATATTCCAGACCATACTAAGTATAGTCATCCCAATAATTTATATATCCATGAAGCATCTAAAATATATACAGGAATATATACAAGTTCAATATTTACGTTATTATAACACAGTTGGATCCACTGATGAAGAAATCTTAGATCAGCTCTACTCTTGACCTGAAAAGATAAAACCACTAAAATGGTGAGTATTTTCATACTCAGCGAGTAAATATATATATTATCACACAGAGGCTAAGTAGGTAGCAACAAATGAACAATATTAACAATTGGCTCATGGATAGCACATCAAAGGACCAAATCAAGGGAAATGGTTTTAGACATCAAATATAAATGTATATGCACTGGGAGAAATAATAACTATGTATATATAATAGATACTGAGCCATGAAACACATATCATTATCAATATAACATGTAAATAGCATAAGGTGGACCAAACCCTATGGCCAAAACTATAACCCTTCCTAGCTAGGGTATCACTGGAATTTCATTATGCATAATGCTGATGGTATTTACCCACTACCCATCAGTAAGGTAGCTCTATCATACAAACATTAGAATATGTTAAAGATAGCAAATAAGATATTGAATAGGCAAGAGATTCAGCAAGCCTTAATTTCTGTAACTTTAGCACATTTGAGCTGTTTAGGCAAGTAAATACACATAGGATCATTATCCTTAACAAATGAATATTATAGTACAGGCAAAATGCTACAAAAGTCATTTAGGATACAGTTCAAAATATGTCAAGAAGACACATTTATACTGGTGACAAAGAAAGTCACCCATTTTAACAAATTTGGTAACAATTGGTTTCTTAAGGAAATTAACAAAGGTCATTTCATCGAGCACTTGGTGTGCACCACTTTAGGAATAAATAAATATAGTTTTGGGACATATTGATCAAAAGCCAAAGTTCACAATTCAAGCCCCAATGGCAACAAACACAAAGGCATTATCAAACAGGGTTTATATACATCAATAAACAACACAATCGGAGCTTGAATTCTAGGAAAATTCAAAGGAAACTCAAATGAAACACTTTGACCAAAAAGTTGCAGGAATTTAAATGGATTCAAATTAATCAAAGAAAGGTTTAAATATGCATAATAATATACATATAACTCACCAGAACTAACAAATCGATCATTTACTCAATAAAATGCCTATTTGCCTATAACATGCAAAAGTAGTGTTCTTCAATTTCCTTCGATTCTACAATCAATTTTATCACATATTTATCCTTAAATGGATACTAACTAACATATTTAAACATTAATTAGAATTATGAAATCCTATACAGAAAATCCATTTCAAACATAAACCTAGTTTTAGGTTTTCTCCAATTTCGATTCAATCTTGAAATCTATCAATCTAATCATGTTTATTATCATTTATATAGCTTAAATGAATCAAAAGAATGTAAAAAAAATCATCCTCACTTGAATTCTTAAAGTGGCCAAAATTCAGGTTTAATGGTTCTTTAATTTCTGGCTTGAATTTCTTGAAATTTTCGACAGAAACTAGCTTAATCGGAAGTTTAATTGAGTTTTTTATCGATTTTGCTTGAAGTTTGGATGAAATTGGTGGAGTTTTCTTTAATGGTGGAAGGAGGAGAGTTTTCTATTTTATGAAGAATTAGATAGAATTTATATAAATTAACTTTCAGTTAATTTGTTTCCCCGCCTCCCCAACTCTTCTCATATTCGCATTTTGAACCTGAAACTTATAACTATTTATCTTTTTGTCCCATTTCAATTCTGAAACAATATTTCTTATATTTCTCCAAATTATGAGTCTAATGGTGATATTAAAATTTTAAAATTCTAAACTCGTTCGTTAATCAAAACGTTAACGTGCTTACCTATCCACCAGGTCGATTTTTAGCGATTTATCAAATCGTGCAAGTATGATGTTCTAATGTCTAAACTAACTTTATTTATGCTTAAACAACATATATTCAAGGTTATATAAATGAAATTTGAGGGTGTTACATCTACCATGTCATGGAGGCATCTCGATATTGATAAGAAGAACAAACAACTTATACTCATAATGCATACTTAACGCAGATCTATACCAAATAATACACGACATCGAAGAGGCATGAATCCTATGCTCTATAGTTATCTTAACCAACACTTATAACATACACATCTATCTATCTATTTTAAGGATTATAAACTTATAGCTCTGATACCACCTTTGTCACACTCTAAAACTACCGATGCAATGGTCTTAGGGCAAGGATAGGCATAAGGCCACCATAAACCCGTAGAACACAACATAACCTGGATCTCATACACACCGTACCTAAATATACTTATATATATCATCATACACAGTCATTTTTATAAATCATATGATCATAATTATCATGTCAAATCTTCATATCATGATATTTCCTCTTATTCCTTACTGATTAAAAGACATATCTAACATCAATATGGAACAAGAAAAACTCTACAAAACATGTCAATCTAGGCAACAAAAGAATACATCCTTAATGTTAACTATGGAGATTCTAAGAATACACTTCTGATTAGACATCAATACATAATATAAATATAATGTTTAACTAAATTACATCCAAAAGCCTTCTTGTAGAGAATACGTCAATAAGCTATATCTTCTAAATTAGCTCTCTCTTGAGCTACACAATCATTTGAAATCCACAAAAGAGGAGTGAACCTTCAGCTCAGTAAGATATAAATATGCAATTCTTTAGGTTAAGCCAAAGAACTTGGATATCATGGTCATGAATATACTTATACATTTACATATACTTATACTTAGGCATTAAAGAATTATAAGAAGAAGAATCTATAAACTTATAGTTGAAAGAACATGAGTGTTTATAATAGAATAGCATTATCAAATCATATCTTCTAATAGAACTGATATCATGAAAACACATCGATAGCCTTGCTATCTTATCGTGACACATATGTATGACCGAGCATATGCCTAAAGCTCATGGCCCCCTCTAGGTGGAACACTGATAAAAACCCTATGAGCTGGGTTCCCATTGTGCACATTAGACCAATGAATTTACTCTCATCAGGAAAAACGTTCTATATTTATTCATGGGTTTATAAAGCTTGGAATTCTCAAATGACATATTGGTCATAAGACCATCAAACATATAACATATATATATAGTTCATTTACACAAATAAGTTTCATTATGAACATGGTCCAAAGAGAAATAACCAAGTCATTTTCCAACATATAAGTGGCTACTCATAAGAAGCAAGAAAGAATTTATCGAATTGGCTATTAAACATATATTTTATATCATGAAGAACATATATGGAGATTTAACAATGTATCTCATAAGGAGCAACATGCATATGCATTGTTCATACTTACCTCAAGCAATTATCCCTGCCAATTCACTTAAATACTTAAATAAGGAGTAGTCCTTCCAATTCTCTTGAATTCTCCTCTCATAAACCAAAATCTCTAAATATTCAAAATTAGGGTTTTCCCCAAACATGCTCATACAAGATAAGTCCTTATGATTCTAATTATCTTTAAGAATCTAAACATGATTTCTAACATCAATTTAATCATCTATTAGAAGAATATAGAAGATTGGGATGAATAACTACAATTTACCCAAAAACCTTAAATCTATGAATTTTTTATATAATCCATAATAAATACCTTGTAATACTCATAAACAACTTATATACATCTATTCTAGCTATGGATTAACTTAACTTGAACTTAGAAATGAGTTTAGAGTAAATATCTTAAAACCCTAGAAATGGATATTCTTAAGAAACCTGGATTCTTGAGGTTCTTAGAGGTTTGATTCTTGAATCTTATGTTATTTGAGATTTAATAAGTATTTAAGAATAGATTTTAATGAGTGAGTGGGTGGTTGAAGTGTATTTATGAAGAAATAAAGAAATTGGGATAAAATAAATGAATTTGAAAATGAAAGAATAAGGGTCAGAGTTACATAGGCCCGCGTTTTCATACCCGTGAAGAGAGGCTTTACGGCCTTGATGGCCACTGCTCATATTTGGAACCGAAAACTTTTTCACAGTCGTGAAAGTGTGCTCCACGCTCGTGAAGGCAAATCTAAGGAAACTTAAAATTCACACAGGAAGTTTTTTTACGATGGTGAAAGGTTATCGCGCCCGTGAAGAATGCTTCATGCCTGTGAAGACATACTTTATGCTTGTGAAGAGACTGCTAAGTGTATGTTTCTCCATTCTAACTTGTCCAAACTTTACACACTCAAGCATAAACATGTCTATCACCTCAAATTTAATCATAACTCATCATGTACCATCATAAATCCATTAATAGAGTAATATATACTTAACATATATTCTAAAGCATCTATCATAGACACACACACATGAAATCATCTAACATGCATCAAACAAAGCACACGTAAATCTAATGTACACATTCTTAACCATGTAACCCAAGTACTGGGTATTACATCATACCACTCCACCAATACAACTGCCTCAAATCTCTATACATTTTGGTTACGCTAGGATGTACTGTATACCTCAAATTATAAGCCTCTTTTAGAATCTCTAAGTTCAAATCATTCACATTGGGTACACATAATATACTCCTATATCTCAAAACATCATTATTATTGATATGAAATTCTCTCATCTTTCCTTTTAGTACCCCTTCTTAATTTCCTCCAAGCTTTTATCTTTACTCTGAGCTTCTTTAATTTTATCCAACATGACTGGTCTCACCCTAAAATGAGCTAATAACACACCTCTATTAGACATAGAAGACTCACACTCCCATCCCAAAACTCATGTAGATATCTAATCAAGGGTTGCCTTACCAAGGCAATATAAGACAAACTACCCATAGACTTTCTACTAAGAGCATCAGCTACTACATTAGCTTTTCCAAAGTGATATTGAATGTTATAATCATAGTCTTCTAAGAACTCTACCCACCTTTTCTGTCTAAGGTTCAAATCCTTTTGGGTACACACATATTTGAGGTTCTTATAGTCAGCGAATATCTCATAATTAACTCCATACAGGCAATGTCTCCAAGTCTTAAGGACAAAAACTACTGTAGCCATTTCCAAATCATGCGTGGGATAATTTTGCTCATGCTTCTTCAACTGCCTAGAAGCATAAGCCACTACCCTTTCATGTTGCATCAACAGACATCCCAAACCTATCCTTGAAGCATTATAATACATAACAAATCTCTTTAACCCCTCTGGTAACACTAGAACAGGTGCACTGGTTAATCTCTTCTTAAGAATGTCAAAGCTTTGTTCACATTTATCATCCTAAATAAACTTAACACCCTTCTTAGTCAACTTAGTGAGTGGTGAAGCTAACCTCGAGAAGTCCCTCATAAACCTCCTATAATACCCAGCTAAACCTAAAAAAACTCCTAATTTCAGTGACCATTTTAGGTCTTAGACAATCTAGAACTACCTCCATCTTCTTAGGGTCCACCCTTATGCCTTCAACCGATACTACATACCTAAAAAATACCACGTTATCTAACCAAAACTCACATTTAGAGAACTTAGTATAAAGCTTATGCTCTCTCAAAGTTTGTAGCACTAACCTCAAATGTTCCCCATGCTCCTCCTCACTCCTAGAATAGATCAATATATCATATATAAAAACTACCACAAACCTGTCTAAGTACTCACTGAATACCCTAGTCATCATATCTATAAATGAAGCTGGTGCATTTGTCAACCTAAAAGACATCACCAAAAACTCATAATGTCTATACCTAGTATGAAAAGTTGTATTTGGTATATCACTCTCCCTAATCCTTAACTGATGATAACCTAACCTTAAGTCTATCTTAGAAAAATACTTAGCACCTTGCAACTGGTCAAACAAATCATCAATCCTAGATAAAGGATAGTACTCGACCTAATACATCCCTTATCTAACAAATCCTGCAATTGTTCCCTCAATTCATTAAGCTCTGTCGGTGCCATCATATAAGGTGGCATAGATATAGGTTTAGTTCCTGATAATAGGTCAATACAAAACTCCATATCTCTCTCGGGTGGTAAACTAGATAAATCATTAAGAAAAACATCCTGGAACTCCCTCACAATAGGCACATCCCTCATACTAGTCTCTTCTACCCTGACATCCTACACATACACCAAGTAACTCTAGCAGCCCTTCCTCATCATTATACATGCAGTCATAAATGAAATCAACCTACTCGATCCATAACCTCTAGAACCCTGAAATGTTAATATCTCTTCGCCATGTCTATTAAGTCTATTGAATCCTCATGAGCAGCTAACTAGTCCATCCTTAAAATCAAATCAAAATCTAGTAGTTCTAATAAAATCATATCACTAAGTAACTCCACATTTTCTATGGTAATAGTAAATCCCACATAAATTTGTGTATATGTTAACAGTAAATCCCACATAAATTTGTGTAGTCACTACAGGGTCCCTAATAAGTGTAACAATAGATAAAGGTTCACTTATAACAGCAAGTTTCACAGATATTTTAGATGCAAAACTAAGTGATATAAATGAATGAGTGGCTCCAGAGTCTAACAATACATATACATCTATACAACAAATGAGAAATGTACCTTGCAAGTATAATAAGCACACAAATTATCCACTTCTATTCCTATAGCATGACCTGTGTTAATTTTAAATTTCAAGATGAATTTATTTGAAGGGGGATAGAATATAATACCCTAGAGTTAAGCTATAGTAAATCAGTGATTTCAGTAGTTGTCGAACCAGAAACACCAAGGATAATAAGGAAATTTAAGGAATTAATTTAGTGATCAATTAAAGATAAATTTTTTCTCATTTCTTTGGGTAATGATAGATTAAGGATAGAAAGTATGAAAAAAGTATTAGAAATGATGGAAAATCAATAGAATAGCAAAACCGTAAATAAATGGAACTTCAGAGGCATTTTGGGAAACCTACTATCTACTACCCAGAATGACTCCAAAAGCTATATGATGTTAAACTAAAGATAAAAATAAGATATTTCATTCCCCACTTCAGAATCTAATTCTCAATAAAATTGACATAATAAGTTATAAAAAGTTGTGGGGTCAAAGTCTAATTAATGGAAATTTTAAGGTTGAAATTGTAATTTGCCATATCTTCCACCTATATAAGCATGCCTTAGAAATTTTTCCCATCATCATTTGCTCTTCTTCTTCTCTTCTTCAACACAGTTCGAATACCATAAAGCCATTCCCACCAATTTACAAGCCAAATTTCAAAGAAGAATCTAAAGAAAACCTAAAACCAACCTTATATCTTCCATTTCCCATCCATTTTTCACTTGAATTCACAAAGCAAATAAAGATTTTCTTCAAAGGTCAATTCGGCCACATCTTCAATATAAGGTAACTAAGTGATTTATTTGATTAATTGGGTTAAATAAGTGTTATAGGCATTGAATTAGATGGGTTTGAAGTTCAATTGTATCAATTGATGCATTTAGAAGAAAAACCCCAATTTGGAAACCCTAATTGAAGTTGTATCATGCTAAACCCTAGATTAATGATGTTTAATGTCTAATTAGCTTAGATTATATTTAATTGATGCTAATAGAAGATTAATTGGTGATTGATTTTGTCATGACCCGTTCCCACAGTCGGATCGCGACTGTCCTAGGGCACGGGAGATACCAATGGCGACCGGCACCCGTAGAACCTAATATCAATCACATTCACAATATACATATATATTTATTGCAGCGAAATAAAACTTATCCATCATCTGTTACACATGGCATTTCTATGCATATATATATATCCATCATTCATAAAACACTGTTCATTCTGAAATACTATCTCATATATCCTCATAAACATATATATATATGTTCATGTCCTAGCTAACCCATACATACCCCATGGAGCAGCTAGATATGAACATC
>CANXYC010073464.1:0-23768 GCA_948193065.1 Aleurites moluccanus | reverse complement strand
AACACTATTGCAGCCATCTCGAGATCATGAGTTGGATAGTTCATCTCATGCTTCCTTAATTATCTCGAAGCATATGCTATCACTCTTCCATGCTACATAAGCACACAACCAAGCCCCACTCACTATGCATCGCAATACACCACATATCCTCCTTCACCCGACGACAAAGCTAAAACAAGTGCCGTGGTGAGACAAGTCTTCAACTTCTGGAAGCTCTCTTCACATGAATCTGACCATAGGAATTTAACTTGCTTCTGAGTGAGCTTGCTCAAAGAGCTACAATCTTACAGAAGTCTTGAACAAATCTCCTGTAGTAGCCTGCCAAACCCTAGAAACTTCTGACTTCCGAAACATTCGTAGGTCTAGGCCAACTAAGAATTGCATCAAACTTCCTAGGATCAAATCTAATCCCTTCTTTGCTCACTATATGATCTATAAAGCCCACATTCTCAAGCCAGAATTCAGACTTTGAAAGCTTGGCAAATAGTTGATACTCCCTCAAAATCTGCAATACAACTCTAAAGTGTTCTTCCTGCTCTTCCTTACTTTTAGAATATATAAGAATGTCATCAATAAACACAATGATAAACTTGTCCAAGAATGGCCTGAACACCCTATTCATCAAATCCATAAATGCAGCCGGTGTATTAGTCAATCCAAATGGCAACACTAAGAACTCATAGTGTCCATATCTGGTTCGAAATGCCGTCTTCGATACATCTTCATTTTGAATTCTCAACTGATGGTACCCCGACCTCAAGTCTATCTTGGAGAAATGACTTGCACCTTGCAGCTGATCAAATAAGTCATCAATCCTGGGCAAAGGATACTTGTTCTTGATGGTCACCTTGTTAAGCTACCTGTAGTCTATGCATAACCTCATAGAACCATCCTTCTTCTTCACAAAGAGTACAGGTGCTCCTCAGAGTGAACTACTGGGTCTAATGAATCCATTGTCAAGTAAATCTTGCAACTGAGTCTTCAACTCTTTCAACTCCACCGGTGCCATACGGTAGGGAGGAATAGAAATCGGACTTGTGCCAGGTAGCAACTCTATACCAAATTCTATCTCTCTATCTGATGGCAAACCAGACAATTCTTCAGGAAATACATCTGGGAACTCATTGACTATAGGAATCCGCTCCATACTCTTCACTTCCTTACTAGTGTCCCGGACATATACCAAATATCCTTAGCAACCCTTCCTTAACAATCTCTTTGCCCCAATGGCAGATATCACATTATACGGTGCTTCACTCTACTCCCCTTGAAATTCAAATTCCTCACTCGAAGGTGGCTTAAAGATAAGATTCTTCCCATTACAATCTATAATGACATAGTGTTTGGACAACCAATCCATGCCCAAGATTACATCGAACTCCAATACTGGCAACTCAATTAAATCCGCATCCAAGTTCTTGCCACCTATGCTAACCACACAGGATGGATAGGAGTTCTGAACTTCAATCTCTTCCTCCAAAGGAGTAGACACAACCAACACATTCTTAAGCAAAACACAAGGCATATGCAATTTCTTAGCAAAGCAGGATGATACAAATGAATGCGTAGCTCTCGAATCAAACAAAACTCTAACATTCAAGGCTTGAATCGGAAGAATACCTGTAACCACAATATTGGATGCTTGGGCTTCATGCAGTGCCAAGGCAAAAACTCTCCCTCTGCCTCTACCCATAGGAGTTGATCCCGAAGCCTGAGACTCATGCTGACCTGATCCTCTGCCAGTTTCAACAGTTCTGCCTAAATTACCTCTACCTCTTTCTGGTTGCTAACCAATACTCCTCTCTCTGCTCATCTGAACTGTAGCCTGAGAAACTTGATGTCTAACTCCAAAAGAAGGCTGTGGACAATCCTTAAGGAGATGACCATGCTGTCCACATCCATAACATGCGCCTGACCCAAAAAAGCAAGGTCCTCTATGAAGCTTACCACATGTAGGACAAGAAGGATTAGTCCTAAGTGGTGCTGAACTAGCTTCACTATGGCTCACTTAAGGAACAAATCTAGAGGGATTCGATCTCTGTTGGGATCTTCCTGATGGTCCTCTAAATCCCCCTCGAGAAATTGATTGAGGCAAAATATTCATACTCTTTACCCTACTGTCTTGCCTAGAAGAACTCCCAACCTTAGCCTTCTTCTTTTCTTCCCTCTCTGATCTGGCTTCCATTTCCCTGTTCTCAATTACTCTTGCTTTATCCACTAACTTGGAATAAGAGTCAAATTCAAGAGCAGCCAAAACTTTAAACAATGGAGTCACCAATCCCCTACGGAAGCGCTGAATCCTTGTCGCTTCTGAAGGCACAAGGGCTGGAGCAAACTTACTTAGCTGGCTGAATTTCTTTGCATACTCGGATACAGTCATACCCGGAGTTTGAACCAACCTTTCAAACTCCATAGATTTAACATCCCTTACACTCTCTGGAAGAAACTCATCAAGGATCAATTCTCTGAATCTCTCCCATGACAACTTCATTATCTCGAAGCATACCAGAAATGCTTCTCTTGAACCAATCTTTTGCTTCAGCCTTCATTAAATAACCCGTAAATTCAATGGCTCTTCTATCAGGAATCCTCAAAATCTAGATTTTCTCTTCTATCTCCTCTAGAAAATCGGTAGGATCTACCTCACCTCGGTACTTTGAAGGCTTGAGTTTCAGAAATTTCTCAAATGAAACCTCCTCAACCTGAGGTACCACTGTGGGCAGGGGTGGAGGAACTGGAATCTCTGGGACTACTTGAATCGGAAGAGCCTACTGCTGCCTCTGCTGAGTAATAAACTAAGCTAATACCTCATAATTTCTCTGCAGCTGGTCTAACTGTTGTGCCATATGAACCACATCAACTGGTGGCACAGGAGGAACCTCATCTCCTCTATTCCCTCCTATTGAACCCTCTTCAGAACCACATCAACTGGCCTCGCCCAAGTCTTCTGCCACGTCGTGGAGGCATCTCACTACTGATAAGAAGAACTATCAGACTTACTACGCACATTTAACGCAGATATAGATCAAAGGAAGACACAATTGGACGAGACATGATCCTTTGCTCCGTAGTTTTCTTAATCAACATTTATACTAGTGCTCATGCATCTCAAACTTTTTTCTATGTTAAGGATTGTAAACCTAGTACTCTGATACCACTTCTGTCACACCCCAACTCCAGTGGTGCGACGGTCCTAGGGCAAAGGTAGGCTTAAGGCCACCATAAACCTGTAGAACTCACAAATCATGAATCTTATCATCATTAGATAAATTACAACATCATATATTATTATACAATGATCATGTCCATACATATAATTAAATATCAATCATATCTTTTCTATTATAATTTCATATCTTTCTCCTGTTCCTTAATGATCAAAAGATACATCTCACATCACCAAGGAACAAGAGCATCCCAAAAGGTAACAATCATACATCAAAATATACTGGTGTCTTCGAATGACTAACTACGGAGCTCTAGAGTATACTCACATTACATATTGTGCCATAATACCATTAAATGAATATACAAAATATCTCAAAAGTTATTACAATGAAGCTTCTTGGGAGAATGGATCAAGAAGCTGGATCTTCTCTATTAGCTCCTTCACGAGCTATGCTATCACTTGAAATCCATAGAAGAGGAGTGAGCCTTCAACTCAGTAAGACATGAACATTATAAATCAAGAATCTGAATATCGAATCATGGTCATGAACAAATATCTATACATATAGGTATGAAAGAATCATAAGCTTTCCTGGAAGGAAACATGGTACTCATAATAATTTGACTATATCAAATCATATCATAAAACAAATCATGGTTCATATTTAGAATATAGAATGCCCACAAAGAATGACATTATCAAATCTCATCTGATAGAACCGATCTCATGTCATAACATACGTATCAGTAGCCTTGCTACCTTAACGTGCATATATGCTTGGCCAGGCATGCGACTAGAGCTCATGGCCCCCTCTAGGTTGAACATAGATAAAAACCCTATCAGCTGGGCTTCCAAAGTGTACAATGGACCAATGAATATACTCTCATTGGGAAGAGCATTCTATCCATGGGTCATGGGGTTTCAATCTCATAGGAAGCATATTAGTCGCAAGACCATCATCATATAACATCATACAAATCGAGTTTTAATAAAAAAGAATCATCTGAGCTTGATCCAAGAAAATTGATCAAGTCATTTACGTTATATACATAAATATATATAAGTATAAGTGAATGAACAAATCAAAGATGCTTGGTCTTATTATTTCAAAGACATAAGAAATAAATAAATGTTCATACTTACCTTAATATAATTTCTCTTGAAATTTCCTTTAGCAAATTCCAACTCTAACTCTTCAATTAATTTGATTTTCTCCTCCTAAGAAATTTTTCCAAATATACAAAATTAGGGTTTTCTCCAAATCAATAATATTTATCATGATTTCCTATTAATTAATTATCTTAGAGTCTCTATTCTCAATTCTCAACAACAAATTTTATTTATCTCTTTAAGAAAATCTGCATTTAATTTCGGAGTTACTGTTCATGTTACTATTCATGACAGCCTCAACATTCTGATTTCTCCCACATTAATTACCATTAATGACTTCAGATTATTTGCAATAAATTCTATATACCTAATATTAATTTATCCTAACCCATAGACTTAAATAAATCTAAAGAAAATACCTTAAGAGGAAAATTTACCTTATTTTCTTCAAAACTGAAATTTCTGTGATTCTTGCTCAAATCTGATGATTTCTGCCTTAGTACAGAATAATCTAGAAGTCTAATGCATTAATTTGAGTATTAATGCCTTAGAAAATAAAATAAAACTAATCCTGAGAAAAGACTGAATTTCACGAAGAAAGAAAGAAGGAAAAATCGTGAAAACGCTACTGGGGTTGCTGGGTTTAAATAGAATACTGCCTCAGAAACACACTTGCCAGCTCGCCTCGCTAATCCTGCCTCGGCAAAGCTACCTTACCTAAGATAGCTCGCCATTCCCACTTCGCATTTCCCAGCTCGCACTTTCCAGCTCGCCAAACTTGATCCGGCAATGCCACTTCGCTGATCCAGCTCGCATATGTCACTTTGTATATGCTGCCTCACCAGACTCTCCTCGCGAATTCTATGCCACCCCGGCAATGCTTCTTCGCCTCTTCACCTTCTTGCTAAACTCTGCTTCGTGAACTGCCACTTCGCATATTCCCTCTTTGCATAATGCCTCTTCGCATAATGCCACCTCGCCTTTCCTCTTCGCTTTTCCTCTTCGCCAAACCTCTTCGCCAAATTCTCTTTGCCAATTTCCACCTTGGTAATCTCACTTCGGCACTTCGCCACTTCAGATTGCAGGCTCACAAAATGCCACTTCGCATTTTTCCGGCTCACCACACAAAAATTTCTCTAAGTTAAAACCTTTTTTGGACATCTCACACTTAGCCAGTTCGCAAGTGAGCTACAAGTATCCAAACTTACTGATTCTTTTTACCACTTAAAATAAACATGCAGGGACACAACATATCAAAATTTCAAATCATAAAGACTAACATACAGACCATGGTGACTCTCCAAAGTTTACCCAGACTTACTGCCTTAGAATCTCTCCGAACAGTCCTGAGAAAAATCATTCTCCTCTGAGCTATACTTATCCAAAAATTCTGAAATTTTATAGCCATCATCATAATACACAAAGGAACATATTTCATGTTCACACCTTTAGATAATTCTATCTCAGTCATTCCCATTAAATTCAAATAGATGCTGACTTTTTACAAAAATACTCAACCAGACTAGTCTTACTCAAATAAACATAACTCATCACTTACATAGAATTTTGCCAAAAAATTTTACAGAATTATATTAATACATAAACTCACAACTTTCATGTTTTACACTTTACCAAATTATGTCTTTAAGGTCATGAAATTGATCTCACAAAATCCTAAAACTGCAAAGATCAAAATTTCTGAAATTCTCAACATTCACATTTGAAATTAAATTAATTCTCCAAACATACAAAATTAATAGAAACACTACAAAAATGGCAGATATTACACATGTTAGGTGATAATGCAAACCTATATGAGACTTCTCCAACCTTGCTCAAAATCTCGAAGGGTCTAATGAATCATGGAGATGGCTTGTCTCTTTTGCCAAACTGTAGAACTTCTTTCATAGGTGAACCTTTAGAAACACTAGATCTGCAATTGAAAACTGAAGGTCTTTCCTTTTTGGATCTGCATAGCTCTTTTGACAACTGAAGGCTATCTTCAATCTCTCCCTAATGAGTGGAATATTTTCTAATATACATTGTATCAACTTGGGTCCTTTGATATGCTTCTTTTCAACCTCATCCTAACACAAAGGATATCTACACTTTCTACCATACAAAGTCTCATAAGGGGATATCTAAATCATCGAATGATAACTGTTATTGAAGGCAAACTCTATCAATGGCAAGTGAGTATCTCAATTCCCTCCAAAGTCTAAAATGCACATTTTCAACATATCTTCTAGAGTTTGGATGATCCTCTTTGATTGTCCATCAGTCTAAGGATGAAATTATTGTGCTGAAATTGAGTTGTGTACCTAAACACTCTTGTAATTTTAGCCAAAATCTCAAAGTGAACTGAGTACCTCTATATGAGATGATCAAAATTGGAATCCCATAAAGTTTCACTATCTTATCAACGTATATTTGTGCATACTGAGAAGACGTGTAGGTCATCTTAACTAGCAAAAAGTGAGCTAACTTTGTTAATCTATCCATAATGACCCAAATTGAATCATGTCCTTTCGAAGTCTTTGGCAGTCCTACCACAAAATTCATAGTTATTCTCTTACACTTCCATTTTCGGCAATGGAAACTGTTGCAGTAGTCCTAAAGGCTTCTGATGCTCGAACTTAACTTGCTGACAACTCAAACACTTAGCCACATACTCTACAACATCCTTTTTCATTCCACTCCATCAATAAGAACTCTTAATGTCGTGGTACATCTTTGTTGCACTTGGGTGCACATTGTAATTGGAATGATGGGCTTCCTTAGGAATCACATCTTTCAATCCTTCCACTGCTGGAACACATAATCTATTGCCCAATCTAAGTGTTCTTTCAACTATACCAAAGCCTGTAACTCTCTCTGTTCCCATGTCGTTCTCCAGCTTCACCAATTGAGAATCTTTATCTTGTGCTTCTCTAATCTGATTAATAGTATTGGCTTGACTTGAAAATAGGCCAAAAGTACACCTAATTCTGACATATCAAATCCAATCCCCATGCTGCATAAGTACATATCCAAGTCCCATTCTCGATGCATCACAGTACACCGCATATACTCTTTCACCTAATGGCAGAGCTAAAACAGGTGCCATGGTGAGACAAGTATTCAGTTTGTGGAAACTCCCTTCACATGCATCAATCTATTAGAATTTCACTTACTTATGAGTAATCCTAGTCAAAGGTATGAAAATCTTGGAAAAATCTTACACAAACCTCCTATAATAGCCTACCAAACACAAGAAACTTCTAACCTTTGAAACATTCATGGTACTTGGCCAATTAAGAATCACATCCACTTTCTTCGGATCAACCTTAATCCATTCTTTGCTCACTATATGCCCAAGGAAACAAATACTATCGAGCTAAAATTCACACTTGGATAACTTAGCAAACAACTTATGCTCCCTCAAGGTCTATAGCACAATCCGAAGATGTTGCTCATGCTCTTACTTTCTCTTAGAATAAACAATAATATCATCGACAAACACAATGACAAATTTGTATAGAAATGGCTTGAACACCCTATTCATCAAGCCTATGAAAGCAGCTAGTGCATTAGTCAACCCAAATGGCAATACTAGAAACTCATAGTGTCCATACCTGGTTCAGAAGGTCGTCTTTGGAACATTCTCATTCTGAATCCTCAACTGATGATAGCCTGAGCTCAAGTCTATCTTAGAGAAATGATTAGCACCCTATAACTGATCAAACAAATCATCTATCAGTGGCAAGGGATACTTATTCCAGATGGTAATCTTGTTGAGCTGCATGTAGTCGATAAACAACCTCATAGAGTCATCTTTCTTCTTTACAAAGAGCACTAGTTAACTACTAAATCTGATAAATCCCTTATCAAACATGTCTTTCAACTGGACTTTCAATTCTTTCAACTCAATTGGTGTCATATGATAAGAAGGAATAAATATCGGACTGGTGCTAAGTTGCAACTCAATACCGAATTTTATCTCTCTATCCAGTGGCAACCTTAGTAACTCTTTAGGAAATACATCTGGGAACTCACTAACAACTGGAATCTACCTCATGCATTTCATTTCCTTCTGAGTATCTCGGATATAAGCCAACTACCCCTGGCAACCCTTTCCCAACAATCTCCTCGCTCTAATGGTAGATATCACATTATACGATACTTCGCTTCTCTCTTCTTGGAATTCAAACACCTCACTCGAAGGTGGCTTGAAAACAATCTTCTTCCCATTACAATCTATAGTGGCATAATATATGGACAACCAATCCATGCCCAATATCACATCAAATTCCAACACAGGTAACTAAATCAAGTCTACATTTAAACTTTTGCCACTTATGCTAACCACATATGAAGGATAAAAGTTTTGAACTTAAATCTCTTCCTCTAAAGGAATATAAACAATCAATGCATTCTCAAACAATTTACATGGCATATGCAACTTCTTAGCAAAATAAGATGATATAAAAGAATGTGTAGCTCTTGAATCAAACAAAACTCTAGTATTCAAAGCTTTTATTGAAAGAATACCTAAATTGGATGTTTGGGCCTCATGCTGTGCCGACCCTGAAGCTTGTTCCATATGCTGACCTGATCCTCTGCCAGCCTCTAAAGTCCTACCTAAAACACCTCGACCTAAGCATGGCTGATGGCCAAAACTTCTATCCCTATCCATCTAAACTGTAGTCAGAGAATTCTAGGGTCTAGCTCCAAAAGATGGTTGTGAACCATTCTTAAGTAAATGACCATATTGTCCACATCCATAGAATACACTTGACCCGAAGTAGCAAGGTCCCTTATGAAGCTTACCACATATAGGACATAAAAGGTTAGTAGTCCTAGGTGGCGCAGAGCTGGCTGTACCATAACTCATCCGAGGAGCTAGTATAGGGGTATTTTGAATTTGTTGTGATCTCCCTGAAGGTCCTATAAACCCACTTCGAGGAGCTAACAGATGAGTTACTCCCATGCTCTTCACTCCACTTTCCTACTTAGATGAACTTCCCAACTTAGCTTTCTTATTCTCCTCTCTCTCAAATCTCACCTCCATCTCTCTATCCTCAATTACTCTAGCTTTATCCATAAGCTTAGAATAGGAGCCAAACTCAAGTGTAGCTATAAATTTGAACAAAGGGTCTATCAATCCTCTACGAAATCTCTGAATACATGTCGCTTCTATAGGCACTAAAGTTAGAGCAAACATAGCTAAACTTTAGTGCATATTCTGAAACATTCATGCCAAAAGTCTGAACTAGCCTCTCAAATTCAATGGATTTGGCCTCCCTTTCACTTTCTGAAAGAACTTATTCATTACCAAATCCTTAGACTGCACCCATGAAAATTCCTCATTTTCAATGAGCAAACCAAAAATGCTTCTCTTATACCATTCCTTAGCCTCTGTCTTCATCAAATAGCTAACAAACTCGATGGCTCTCCTGTCATAAGTTCTTAAAATATGTACCTTCTTTTTTTATCTCTTCCAATAAATATGTAAGATCCACCTCGCCTCTATACTCTTAGGGCTTAAACTTAAGGAACCTCTCAAAAGATACCTCATCTATCTGAGGTACAACTGGTGGTGGAACTACAAGAGGAACGGGAATCTCTAAAGCTACCTACACTGGAGGTATCTGATGTTGTCTCTACTGAGTAATGAACTCAACTATCATCTCATAGTTCCTCTATAACTGATCTAAATGTTGGGCCATATTAACCACATCCACTTGTGGCGCAAGAGGAAACTCATCACCTCTAATCCCAACTATAGAACCCTTCTCTGAAGAAATCTCGTCTAGGACGACCTCGATCTTATCATCTACTATGTCGTGGAGGCATCTCGATACTGATAAGAAGAACAAATAAGTTAGACTCATAACACATACTTAATGTAAATCTACACCAAAAGAATACACAATATTGACGAGACATAAATCCTATGCTTTGTAGTTATCTTAATCAACACTTAAAACATGCACATTTATCTATCTATCTTAAGGATTATAAACCTATAGCTCTGATATCACCTTTGTCACACCTCAAAACCAACGGTGTGAAGGTCCTAGGGCAAGGGTAGGTATAAGGCTACCATAAACCCGTAGAACACAACATAATCTAGATCTCATACATACCATATATAGGTATATTTGGATATGGAGTGTATGAGATCCAGATTATGTTGTGTTCTATGGGTTTATAGTGGTCTTATGTCTATCCTTGCCCTAGGACCGTAGCACAGGTGGTTGTGGGGTGTGACACAAGCTTTCAACTATAAATATAAGGTCTTTCAGCCTTCAAAATTCACACCAAAACAGTTAAGTTGAATTTTTCTTAGCTAACTCTCCTTTCCTCCTCCTAAGTCATTATTTTTTTAACATAAGCGGTTCATTTCTTTTTTATTTCAAACTGATTTCTTTAATTCTCTTTGAATTAAAGGAATAGAAGATTTTCCTGGCATGTGGAGTCCTAAATTGATCCCTTTTTTAGTCAATTTAGTAATTTGGATAAATTGGACTAATTAATAAAATTAAAATTAATTAATTAATTAAAAAAAAATACTTGGACAAAATTTAATTCTCCAAGCGAAAGGTGGAACTTCAATCCGAAAAGCCTCTAAGACATCGCTGCCCAAATCACGAAGCAAGGTACACCTTTTTTAAACTCGCCTTTTTAATTTAAGGCATCTTAAATTACTTTATCTTTTATTTTTCTTTTACTTTTCTTTAATTTGGTAAAGTATCAAATAAATAACTAAAACATGATAAAAGATAAAGGTAAAATCATATATTTTTTTTAAATCAGACATAATCCCTTGTGTGGGTTTTAATTCCTATTTAAAGGGATATGCAGAGAAGTTATTTTAGATCTTCAAATCCAAAAAATATAAAAAGTCATTTTTTCAATTTATTTTATTTATTTATTTTCCTTTTTTATTTTATTTAATTTGTGTATTATTTTGTTTGATTCATATATTTTTAGGGAATGTGTGATCCATATAGAACCATAAGGACTAGAGTTAGTATCCTTTATTGGGTTTTAATTGTAATAATTAGTTTAATTTATTTTCTTTATTATTTTATTTATTGCTTCAATTTTATGTATGTCATGCTTGAATTGTTCATAAAAAATACATTTTTATAAATCATAAATTAAATGGAAAGTTAAGTTTGAATTATTTAAAACTAAAAATTAGTCCCTGAACTCAGTCAAAAGTCTAGTGTCTTTTCTATTAGAGTTAATTTGGAGTCAAAATTTAGTTTTTCTTTTTTTTTTTCCCATAAAAATTAAAGTGGCTACTCAAAAGTAATTTTCAAAATTAAAGATAAAGAATGATTTGCAAATATAAGGAAAAAACTATCTTTATTGCATGGAAAATCACCCAAATGAGCATTGTGATTCCCTGAGCGGACCGGACCAATGCTCAAGTGAGGCCTCACAGTAAGATTAACAAATTCAATAATGTGAGATGACTGACCTGCATTTTTGACTTATAATATTGATATGAATCCCAGAGACAATTACTTTGAAATCTAATTTCAAATATGAAAGTGAAATTCCTTGAAAAGCCAGATCAAATTTCATAGTTGAAAACTTTGACCCAATGATTACTTGAATCACAAACTAAAGATATGACGAATCTATACCCTTTTGTTTATATTGCAAAAAAGAACCTAAAGTATAAGTTTAAATGACATAGGAAGAGTTATCTTGATAAGTTCGAAAAAAGTCCTATGAAGAACTTTGAGAAAAAATAAACTCATAATCCGAATTTTATTGATAAAAAAATTATGATTTTACAATAAAATTTTCATGTCTTTATATAGGAAATAGTAGCCAAGCTAAATTACATTAATACCCTTAATAGCCCTAATTTAACATCAAGATATTCATAATATGTAATTAATTCTATATAAGACATGAATAAGACCTAATAAGTAATCAACAAATAAATTCATATGGGTCTTTAATTAGGAAAAGTTTGGCAAAAGTAAATTAAAACAAACTAGTAAAGATGATAGATCGGCCTAAATATAGAAATGCAATTTGGGCATTAATGAAGCTTCAGACCATGATTTTGTAACTCAAATAACCCCATCTTGAACTTGGACCACATTCACTAATGCTTACACTTCTTTTAAATACAATTCTAAGCATTTCTTCCTCTTAGAAGTTTCACTTGAGTCTTGGTAACCCACAACTCATGAATTAACCCATCAAATGCATTCTTGAATTTTTTTTTCCTTGATCTTGTAATTGTTCCATTTGGAATATGCAATGGATCACTTGAAGTGATGTTTGTTGTTTGATGATCCTCATCATTCCCCACTCTTCGAAAGGATTCAACCCTAAACCGTCACCTATATCAAAAGGAGAAAGATCAGAAACATTACAAGTTGCAATCACATTACACTCACTAGGAAAATCCAACTTGTATGAATTATCATTAATACGCTCCAATACTTAAAAAGGACCATCTTCTCTTAATTGCAATTTAGATTGCTTATGAGATGGAAATCTCTCCTTTCTCATATATACTGAAACCCCAATCTTCAAGTTCAAATATCACTCTTTTCCTTCCCTTGTTTGCTCAATTTGCATATTGCTTATTCTTGTTTTCTATTTGTTCGAACACTCTCATGCAACTTCTTCACCATTTCAGCCTTCTTTTTCCCATCCAAGCTTTCTTTTCCTCAATATGTAAGGGTAACAAATCTAAAGGAGTTAGTGGAATGAAGTCGCAGATAATCTCAAAAGTTGAAAATCAATAGTAGCAAACAATTTTCCAAGATTTTAAGTTCTTTTGAATTATAGCATGCAAAAATTAATACAAAATTCATGTTAGGCTATCTGTTTAGAGATGACAATTAGTAGAAAATAAAAGTTTAGTTCCCATGTTAACATAACAGTTTAGCTAAGAAACTTAACATCTCTATCATTTACGATATACCTTGGAGCACCATAGAGTCGCACTATTTCTCTAAAGAAGGAATTTGCAATATTGTCGCATCATAGATTTTATGACATGGAATGAAATATGCCATCTTCGAAAACCTGTCAACAACTACAAAAATAAAGTTCTCTACCCTTTTTCAACTTAGGCAAACTTAAAATAAAATCCATAAAAATATCAACCCAATGTTTATTAGACACAAGTAAAGTAATATACATATCATGAGGCAAAACTTTAGACTTAACTTGTTTATATGTAGTACACCTATTACAAAATCTTTTGACATCACATTTCATTTTATGCCAAAAGAAGTGTTCAGGTAAGACATCTAAAGTCTTAGCAATACCGAAATGTCGCATCAAACCACCCCCATAAGCTTTCATTATAAATGATTCTCACATAGAACTTGAAGGAATACAAAATTTATTGTCCTTAACCAATAACCATCAAATCTATAGAACTTATCAAAAAGTTGCTTTCTCACATATTTCATAAACATTAGCAAAATTAGAATCTCTGACATATAATCTTTAATATGTTTAAAACCCATTAATAATGCATTCAAAATGGAAATGAGTATATACATTTTTGACAATGCATCAACATCTATATTTTCCTTACCTTTCTTATGCTCAATAATATATGGGAATATTTCAATGAACTTTATCACTTAGAATGTCTTTTATTCAACTTACCTTGCCCTTTGATATACTTCGATGATTCATGATCAATAAGCATGAAGAATTCCTTGGGCCAAAAGTAATGTTGCCAAGTCTCCAACATCCTCAATAAAGCATACAACTCCTTGTTATAAGTTGGGTTTCAAGGTTGCCCCATTAAACTTTTCACCAAAATAAGTGATTGAATGATTCTTTTGCATCAAAACAACATCAATACCTATTCCTAAAGTATCACACTCAATCTCTAAAGTTTTAAAATAGTTAGGCAAATATAAATAATGTGTTGAATTCAAATTTTCTTTAAGCAAATTAAATGTATGCTCTTGTTCATTACCCTACTTAAAACCAATAGTTTTCTTTAAAATTTTGATAAAGTGCTTAATTCCTTAACAAATCGCCTATAAAAGATAGACAAATAATGAAAGCTTCTTATCTGATTAATAAATTTAGGAATTGGCCAATCTTTAATAACCCTATCATTTTCTTCTTTAACTTCCATACCTATAATATATCCAAGAAACACAATTCGATTTGAGAATAAAGAACACCTTTTAAGGTTAGCATAAAGCTTTTTTTTCCTTAAAATACTCAAAACAAAATTTAAATGTTCTAAATGTTTATCCAAATTTTTACTATAAAATAAGATATCATCAAAATAGTCATGTCACGACCCATTTCTAGATCGCGACGGTCCTAGAATGAAGGAGATACCAATGGCGGCTGACACCCGTAGAACCCAGTATCATATGCATAATCTATAACCATCAATTAATTATTCATTTTACTTAATTACCAATCATTTTGTCATTCTGCAATTCTTACTGTAATCTAATGCAGTTGGCTGTAATAATCATCATCATATATTACATTAGCATTATATACTGTAAAACATCATCATATATATATACAAATATATGTTCATATCCTAACTAACCCATACATACCCCATGGAGCAGCTAGAACGTGAACACCAAAATTATAGAATTCAAAATAATTACATATATGACAAAAGATGACAGAAATCCACAGAGAATCTGAACTTGGGATTCTGCTACCTACTCAGCACCTGAAATGGGTAAACAAAGAAATGGGTGAGTATATAAGATATGACTTCTTAGGGTATTACATTCAAGCCCCCTTTAAATAAATTCGTCATCGAATTTAAATAAAATGCATACCTCATTATTGGAACAGGAATGGATATTTTGTCTCTCATCTCCTGCTCACTCTCCCAAGTGCACTCCTCCATTGATTGGTTTCTCCAGAGCACTTTTACTATAGGGATCTCCTTATTCTGCAATTGTCTAACTTGTCGGTCAATTATCTCTACTGGAAACTCCTCATATGACAAGTCCTCATTAAGTCCCACATCTTGTACCTCCAATATATGTGATGGAATAGACATATATTTTCGCAGCATCGAGATATGAAATATAGGATGTGTATGGCTCAGATGAGGTGGAAGAGCCAACCTATAGGCCACATTGTCAATCTTTTCAGAATTTCAAATGGACCTATAAACCTTGGTGACAACTTTCCCTTCTTCCCAAATCTCATAATACCTCTCATTAGTGAGATCTTAAGGAAGACATGATCATAACTACAAAATGTACATCCTTCCTCTTCGGATTAGCATAACTCTTCTGCCTACTAAAAGCAGTCTTCATCCGATCTCTAATCATAGGCACCTTTTCCATCATTTCCCTGATCAACTATGAACCCTCTAATTGCTTCTCCCCTGGCTCTACCCAACACATTGGAGATCTACACTTCCTACCATATAGTGCTTCAAATGGAGCCATACCAATAGAAGAGTGGTAACTGTTGTTGTATGATAATTCAATCAATGACAAATATTGATCCCAGTTATCTTTGAAATCTAGAACACACAACCGAAGCATATCTTCCAAAGTCTGGATTGTCCTCTCCGATTGTCCATCAATCTGCGGAAGAAAAGTAGTATTGAACTGTAACTGAGTACCATAGCCTCTTGAAATTTTTGCCAAAACCGTGAAGTAAACTGTGTACCTCTATCTGAGATGATCATCAATGGAACTCTATGAAGTCGTACAATTTTATCCACATACAATTGTGCATACTAAGTTGCAGTGTAGCTGGTCTTAACCTCCAGAAAATGGGCAGATTTCGTCAATCGGTCTACAATAACCCATATGGAGTCATACCCCTTATAGTCCTCGGTAGACCCATTACAAAGTCCATAGTAACCTGCTCCCATTTCCACTTAGGCAACTCAATCTCCTGAAGCAACCCTGATGGCTTCTGATGCTCAAACTTAACCTGCTGACAGGTTAAACATTTTGATACAAACTGAGCTACATCTCTCTTCATGCCAGGCCACCAATACACATCCTTCAGATTATGGTACATCTTGGTAATCTCTAGATGTACACTGTATGCTGAGTAGTGAGCCTCTCTCATAATTCGATCCCGTAGTCCATCCATATTAGGTACACATATACGCTTCCCACACTTCAGTACACCATCCTCCACTATAAACTCTGTCATTTTGCCATTCTACACATCACCCTTAAGCTTCAATAGATATGGATCCCTATCCTGAGCCATTTTAATGTCATCAAGCAACAGTGACTTCACCCGAAATTGGGCTATCAGAGCCTGGTTATGATCCTAGGATCCTAAATCCAACTCCACACCTATATCTACTAAATCTCTCATCTTTTGAATCAAGGGTCTCCTGCCAACTATGATATGAGCTAAACTACCCATAGACTTCCGACTCAGTGCATCAGTCATTATATTGGCTTTACCCGGGTGATAAAGGATTTCACAGTCATAATCCTTAAGTAGCTCCACCTATTTACATTGTCGAAGATTCATATCCTTCTGCTGAAATATATATTGTAAACTCTTATGATCAGTATATATCTCATATTTAGACCCATACAGATAATGCCTCTAAATCTTCAATGCAAATACCACAGCTTCCATCTCTAAATCATGAGTCGGATAATTCACTTCATGTTTCTTTAATTGCTGAGAAGCATAAGCAATTACTCTTCAATTATGCATCAATACACACTCCAATCCGACTCATGAAGCATCATAATACACAGTAAATTTCTCCCCCTCTGATGGCAATGCTAACACTAGAGTACTTGTGAGGCAAGACTTCAAAGTCTGAAAATTATGCTCACACTCATCAGTCCATAGATAACGCTCCTGTTTCTGCATCAGCTAGTCAACAGAGTTGCAATTCTGGAGAAATCTTTCACAAATCTCCTATAACACCCTGCCATACCTAGAAAACTGTGAATTTCAGAAACACTGGTAGGCTAAGGCCAATTCGCAATTGCTTCAAATTTCTAAGGATCCATCTTAATACCATCCTTATAAATCACATGCCCTAGAAAACACACTTTGGTTAGCTAGAACTGGCATTTAGATACCTTAGCATACAGCTGATGCTCTCGAATTGCCTGCAATACAATCCTCAAATGCTCCACATGCTCCTCCTCACTCATGGAGTAGATAAGAATGTCATCAATGAATACTTTGACAAACTAATCTAAAAATGACCTGAACACCTTGTTCATCAGATCCATAAACGCAGGTAGTGCATTGGCCAACCTAAATGGCAACACTAAGAACTCATAATGCCCATATCGGGTCCTGAAAGCAGTCTTAGGTACATCACCCTTCTTAATCTTCAACTAGCGATACCCAAATCTCAAATCAATCTTTGAGAAGTGACTAGCACCATGTAGCTGATCAAACAAATCATCTATCTAAGGTAACAGATACTTGTTCTTCACTGTCACCTTATTCAACTGCCTGTGATCAATGCACATTCTTAAGGAGCTATCCTTTTTTTTTTTTTACAAATAACACTAGAGCACCCCAAAGAGAACTACTCAGTCTAATGAATCCTCTATGCAATAACTCCTGCAACTGCATCTTCAATTCTGCTGGTGCCATTTTGTAAGGAGGAATGGATATAGGATCGGTGCCTGTATGCACCTCAATCTCAAACTCTATCTCCCTATCTGGGGACAATCCTGGCAACTCCTCAAGAAATACATCAGGAAACTCCTGAACTACCGGTATCTGATCAAGTTCTACAGAAGACTTCTGCACATCTATCACATGAGCCAAATAGTTGAACAGCCTTTCCCAATCATCCTTCTAGCCTGGATAGCAGAAACCAGGTTAACTCTAAACTCTAGTATATCACCCTGAAACTTAAACTCTACCTACCCCTCAGGCTGAAACTTGACCTTCTTCTAATAACAATCAATGACTGTCCAATGTCTCGTGAGCCAATCCATACCCAAAATCACATCTAACTCTAACATCGACAGTTCAATCAAATTAGCACGCAATATGTTATCATCAATTTCAATCACACAGTCAGGATAGTAATAGTCCACATCAACACTCTCACCCATCAGGGTAGCAATCACTAAAGGCACATCTAACAATTTCCTTTCCTTATTCAATTTAGGTGCAAAATAAGGTGACACAAAGGAATGAGTAGCACCAGAATCAAATAAGGCATCTGCAATCTCATTCTGAATTAGAATAGTACTTATGACCATGTTATCTAATCTCTGTACCTCCTGAGTATTGATTGTAAATACTCTACCCTGACCACTACCCTCTAAGGCCTGACTACTACTGGGAGCCTGTCCTCCTCTGCCTCTGCCTCTGCCTCTGCCTGAAGTCTCTTTGGCCATATTCTGACTCATCTATACCATCGGCTGAGAAACAGTAACATATGGATGCTGCTTGCCCCTCAATGGACATTTGCTAACATAGTGACCATGCTGCCCACATTTTCAGGCAGGCACCAGACTAGCGCCAACACTCCCCTCCATGCCTCCGTCCATAAAAACCATAAATAGGTACACTAGGAGTTTGTGCAGCTGATCTGGAGAAACCCTGTGAATAAGCAGGTGCTGACTGTACCACTGGTGGTCCCTTACTCTGAACCCTCCTCCCCTAACTACTTGATGAAGGTCTCTGATCAAACCGAGGCATTGGCTCTACCTGTCTAGGCTAAGAGTTGCTCTCCCCCATCCTAACCTGTGCTACGAGACCTCATTTTCTCTTTTGATCCCTCTTTACCCTCTCTGTCTTATACTTATCTTCCATCTGTGTAGCCTTATCAATAACAACCATCAGAGAAGTGAATTCTGTAGCCAATAATACATTATAAAGTGCAGCATGTAGACCCCTACTAAACCTGCTGATCATATCAGCCTCAGTAGGTACAATGTGAGTAGCATACCTACTCAGCCTGATGAACTCCTCTGCATACTCCTCAACTGATCTATCTCCCTGCTATAACTGCTCAAACTTAATCAAGTTACGGGTCTTCACCCCCTCAATAATGAACTCATCAATCAAACCCTATCGAAACTTAGCCCATGAGGGTGGATGCTCACCATATAGCCTAGGCTCCATCCTCCTCGAAAACCAAGTCCAAGCCTTTGCCTTTAACAACAATCCAACCAGCTCTACTGCTCTAAGCTCAGAATAAGGTAGTCTCCTAACTACCTTCTCAACTTCCTCCAGAAAATCCACTGGATTACTTCTGTCGCCCCTGAACTCTAGCAAGTTTAGCTTCAGAAAGCTAAATATAGACACACCATCCTCCTCAATAACTCTACGGCCTCCCTATATAGCAGGCTCCCCAGGAACCCCTATTGGCTGCACAGGTGCCGGTGCAATTGGTACTACTTCTAGTGCCATAGGTGGGAGCACTGCTACTGGAACTGGTAGTGGCGGTACATTTTATCATTCCCGCCTCAAATCAGTCAATTCCCTGTGTAACTCCATCATCCCCCTCATCATCTCAACTCTCCAGGTATTATCACCCCTCTCTGTATCCTCTATAGTCCATCGGGATCTAGATGAACCCTCTAAAACTGAGAATTCCCTGACCAATGACTCATTGGAGGCTACCTCTATCTCCCTGGTATCTTTGTCCCTATCGTCGAACATCTCTGCAATCTGTCGGGAAAATGGGAAACATACTCAGTATATTACAGAAACACAAAATACTAACACATAACAGACGAATACAGCAAAAGACGATACAGGAATTTCTATGCTCTATGGTTTACTTAATTCTACCCCATTCTGTACTTAATGACTATTCCTCTGTAATTTAGGTACTATTCATCTGTAACCTAGAACTCTGATATTTGTAACCTAATGCTCTGATACCACCTCTGTCACAACCCATTTCTGGATTGCGACGGTCCAAGGATACAGGACATGCCAATGGTGACGGGCACCCGTAGAATCCAGTATCATATGAATAATATATAACCATCAAATAATTATTCATTTTACTTAATTACCAGTCATTCTGTCATTTTACAATTCTTATTGTAATCTAGTGCAATTGGCTGTAATAATCATCATCACATATCACATTAGCATTATATACCATAAAACATCATATATATATATATATGTTCATATCCTAACTAACTCATACATACCCCATGGAGCAGCTAGAACATGACCACCAAAATTACAGAATTCAAAATAATTATGTATATGACAAAAGACGACATAAATCCACAAAAAGTCTGAACTTGGGATTCTGCTACCTACTGAGCATCTGAAATGGGTAAACAGAGAAATGGGTGAGTATATAAGATATGACTTCGTAGGGTATTACATGTCAACAAAAAATCTCCCTATAAATACATACAACACGTGATTCATCAATCTCTTAAAAGTACGAGGTGCATTAGTAAGTTCTAATGGCATTGCAAACACTTATATAAATCATATTTAGTTTTAAAGACAGTATTCCATTCATCACTTTTACGCATCCTAATTTGATGATACCTACTTTTCAAATCAATCTTACTAAATATACAAGATCTATACAATTCATCTAACATGTTGATCTCTTTATGATTTTGATGATGGTTACAAAATTTTGATTAATATATGTATCACTTAAATGCATTTAACTCGTTCATTTCTTAGTCTTCTTTGAACGCAGGATGTAACTCCTATTATGTTTTATAACACCTTAGAAATGTCCCGTTCAAACATAGGATCAATATATGTGCATAAATAGACAAGTTACACAAAATCGACACCAAAGTCACCAATAGGAAAGCAGGCATCTCAGTGCTAGAACTTTTAAATGAGCTCAAAAATGAATATATTTAAATGCACTAATAGAATCATAAGCTGGAGAAATATGGGAAGTATTGTGTTAAAATTAAAATGGGACAAAAAGCTAAATACTTATAAATTGAGGGGTTAAGACTTAAATACCTAAAGTAGGAGGGGGGATACATTTACAACTTCCAAAAGTCCACCTACCTATATAAACATCCTTTGGCAGGAAATTCATTCATTTCACACATCTTCTCCCTTTCACTTACTTGACTGAACCTCCTTTTCTCCCTTCTCCCTTTGATTTCTTCAAATTTCTTACTAAAAATCTTAAGAAAATCTTACCAAAACATCAAATAAAGCTTGAATAACCTATTACACATCTAAAATTTCATCAAAACTCAAAGGAAAGTTTAAACTAAATATTAAAGAGTTTGTCACATCCCCTATTCCAGGAGATATGACGGTCCTAGGGTATGGGAAAGGCATAAGGCCACCTAAACCCGTAGAACCCCATTTTGCATTTCTATAGAAAATTTGCCATAACTACTTTAGTTTTACAATCTAGTACCCAGGACCCAAAGTCCCTCTCTTCATAATCAACAATAACACAACCTGTACAAAACAACACTTTTATTCCCATACTCAGCCCATACTACAATGTACGTGCCACATTGTCTCCAATCCAATACTTTAAACTGCATATATATTGTAATAACTACATCTCAGTAACATAGCTTCATTTTACATTGCCATTACTAAATTCATTATTACATATCATGGAGCTACTATAGAAAGATCCATAAATACAAATAAGGAGTCATTACGTAGATAAGGAAAATTTCACTCCTGAAGGAAGATAGAGGAAATGGAATCGTCGCTAGTTATCAAACCCTGAAAAGGTAAACCAGAATGGGGTGAGACAAATCTTAGTGAATAACATATATATTCCCCCACCTGTGAGGCTAGGTACTCACAAGAAAGGTCATTCAATAACAAATTACAATATTCCAAGATAATAATATCAATGCCAAGAAACAAGGTTTCCAATAGAATTCAATATCCAGTTTCAAGTACAATATAGTTCAATAGGAATAATCATATAATCTATAACATTGGTCACTTGCAAGAAAAGGCTGTGAACTAAATGTTCTATATCCATGACAGTTAGCAAAATCCAATGAACAATGGATAGAGGCTGCAGATAAGTAGCATGTCAATAGTCATATAGTTGATTAGACTGTATGTCTAGGACCTTAACCCCCCTTCTAGATAGGGTCCCCAATATAATACACTGTGCACAATGTCTAATGAATAAACATCTACCCCATCGGGAGAGTAGTACTGTCAATGATCCCACATATAGGGTAAGTAAAAATGTTGTCCAATAATGAACATCAATCAATACATTTATATATATTAAGGAATTAATTAACAATGGCTACATAATCAAAAAACTTTTTAATGATAATACAACTTCTTAGGGAAAATTCAAGGAAACACTATGCAAAGGTGACAAGTAAAGAAACATATATGTTACTCACCCCAAAATCCAATATGTCCAACCACCTAGCACAAACTAAAAGGGTGGTCTTCAACTTCCTTGTCTTTTCCTTTACCTGTCCTTTGTGCAGCTATAACAAACATTAATCTCAATTTAGAAACCTAATTACATTAAAATACAATAAGCAAACCTAAATTCTAGATAACATTCAGAAATTCTAAAATTGCTATCCGAGCATACCCTGATATTTCACTTATAACCCATAATGTGAAGGTCTAAATTCTATTATGTTTTCACTGAATTTTATCTAAGACATAATGACACATTTTTCATGTTTTGACTTTCCCCTGATTCGGAACTTAAGGTCCTCATATTTACCAATTTCAGAAGGGTTACATTTCTGAAATCCCTAACTAGAGCCAGTCTGACTCATGAGTCTATAGTTAACAATACAGTGAGAATTTGATAAAACTTTCAAAAGACAAAATATTTTTGACATGTATATCTACAACTTTTATGTTTTAAATATTGTCAAATTTCTATATTAAAGGCTTAAAAACTTAGCTCCAACTTTCTACTAAGTCGAAATTTCACATAAATGAAACCCCATCCGAGTCAGTCATGGTTTGGAGACTCATATCTCCCAACACAGAAGGATTCAGTCAAAACATTCTGAAGAATATATATTCTACACATACTCAGATAGAAATTTTGTATTTTTACATTTTCAAATTCTATCCCTAAGGGCACGAAAATGGAGCTCAAAGTTTCTATCAAGTCACAAGAAATTTCTGAGATGGAAAATTTCAGAATTCCCAATCAATTGCTCTACACTAGAAATATCATCCTATCATTTAATCATTCCAATAACTCATTAAAAATGAATTTCAAAACTAGTTAAGAAATTTACCTTGAAGAAAAATTGTTCCAAATCTCTATCTAAGCCCAAATAATTCAATTAGGTGTTAGGGAAGAATTATTTATGAAGGAATTTATACTAGATCAAGTGATTTTAGGAAGCTAGGAAGAAGAAATTTCCATTGAGAAAGGCATAGGATTTTCGGCCATAGAAGGAAAAAATAAAGAAGATGATAGCTTCCTTAACACTTATCTACTTTATACAACAAATGGTCCAATAGAAAATTAGGGAAAAAGAAAATTAAAGAAAAAGAAATAAAGAAAAAATATATAATTAAATCATTTTAAATTATATATATATATATATATATA
>CANXYC010073436.1:0-11027 GCA_948193065.1 Aleurites moluccanus | reverse complement strand
ATTTGTTTTGCTTAAGCTATATTAAGCTTATTTGTGTATGCATGCCATATAGTTTATTTAATGGGTTCTTCGTGGTATTGGTAGCAATAGCATCACCCGTACCCTAGGACCGTCATGGCTCCTAAGTTGGGCTGTGACATGTAATTATAGTAAAAAGAAAGATAATAAAAATGTTTAAGAACACTGATAAAGTAAGCAATGGTAAAACCGTAAATAAAGGGAACTTTAGGGATATAATGGAATTTCAACTTTGGAGACACACCCATGACTCGGCAGATAAAGACAAAAAAAACTAGCCGTTGAAATAGTTGGTACAAGCATTAATGAGCATTTAATAGAGAAAAAATGGCTATATTTGATATAAGACTATAAATGTGGGTTGGTATAAAGGTTTAATGATGATGAACAACCTATAGTCTTGTAACACCCAGAATTTGGAATGTGTAGACTATATATATTCACTTATGATTGTTTAATGAATGTTACCATATGTATATATAAATATGTGCATGATAGATAATCTAGCATTATTATGTTATGTATAGATTACTTTTAGAATGGGTAGATGTCAAGAGATGATCGAATTTGAGGTGATAGACATGATTAAGTATAAGTTTGTTAAGTTTGGATAAGTCGAAATGGAGAAGCATGATAAATTCTCACTAGCAAGCCTTTCTTGGGTGTGAGGTATGTCTTCATGGGTGTGAATCATCCTTCAAGTGAGTGAGATATCATTCATCACCGTGATAAAATTTTCTATGTAAATTTACCAGATCCTTAGATTTTCATTCACGGGTATGAAATATCTCTTCATGACAGTGAAAATGTTTCAAACCTAAATGTAAATAGTGGCCTTCACAGTCGTGAAGCCTCTGTTTATGGGCATGAAGGTCTATAAATACACGACCCTATTTTTTCATTTTTTAGATTTTATTTATTTCGTTCCTTTCTCTATCTACTTCAAAAATACTCTTTAACCGCCCTTAAAACTTATTAAATTCTCTCTTCTAATTATTTCTTCAACTCCATTGACACAAGAAACAATAATCAAGCATCCAAGACACACCAAGATTTCAACTTCTCAAGGATTCTCCATTTCAAAGTATTTGTTCCAAAACTCATTTCTAAGTTAAGTTAAGTTAATACATGGTTAGAATATATGAATATAAGTTAAGTATAGATGTTTAAGAGTATTAATTAGCATTTACTATGAATTATAAGCAAGATATATGAATTTAGGATTTTTGGGTGAATAGTAGCTATTCATCCCAACATTCTACATTTCTTTAATAAGTGATTAAATTGATGTTAGAAAACATGTTAGGATTTTAAAAGATGATTAGAATCATAAGAATTTATCGTGTATGAGTGTTATTAGGTAAAACCCTAATTTGAATAATTGGGGATTTGACATAGGAGAGGAGAACTTAAGGGAATAGAAAAGATTATGGTATACACAAGTAATTGAAGGATTTACAAGGATAATTTGCTTTGAAGTATAAACATTGCACATGCATGTTGTTCTTCGAATTGATTGTTCAATTCTTCCTAATGTACATGTATTCAATGTTCATATTATGAAATATTATATCGTTAGCCTATTTAATGAATTTTCCAGGATGTTATTAAATTAATGATAACTTGTTCCATGAAATCACTTTAATTGATGTGAATGATTTAGTTATCTTTCCTTGGACCAAGCTCATAAGAAATCTTGTTGCTAATTTGAATAAATTCATATTCATATGTTGATAGTCTTGTGAACAATATGATTCTTTGAGAAATCTAAGCTATATGACCTTATGATATACATATGTATAGAATGTTTTTCCCAATGAGAGTAAATTCATTGTTCCAATGTGCACTTTGAGAGCCCAGTTAATAGGGTTTTTATTAGTGTTCCACTAATAGAGGGCCATGAGCTCAAGGCATATGCTTGACCAAGCATATATGACATGATAAAGTAGTAAGGCTATCGATGCATTATGATTATAACAATTCTATCTTATAATTTGTTTGATAGTGCAATTCAGTTATGAGCACTTATATTCATTGCAAGTATAACCTTATGATACTTTCATACCTATGTCTTTTGGCTCAACCTATGCCTTGCATGTTTATATCTTACTGATTTGAAGGCTCACTCCTCTTATGTGGATTTCAAGTAATAGTGTAGCTCGAGAGGGAGCTAATACAAAAGACAGAGCTTTTTTATCCTTTCCTCCAAGAAGACTCTATGTAATTCTTTGATAATCCATTATTTTGTATTAATGTAATTATATATGTATGAGGAATATACTTTAGAGCTTCGTAGTTAAATGTTGAGGATGATACTATTTTGATGTCTAGATTGATATTGTGGGTTATTTCTTGTTTCTTATTGATGTGGGATGTATAGTTTGATCGGTTGGGAACAAGAGGAAATCATATGGTGATGTAACCAAATGCATGAATGATGTTTGTATGATTCATAGAATTAACTATGCTTGATGATGACTATGTATGATATAGATATATGATGTATATGAGATACATGTTATGAGTGTTTTAGGCCTTAAACCTATCCTTACCCAAGGACCGTCATACCATTGGAGTTGGGGTGCAAGAACTCTTTTACTAATTCTTACTCTAACACATTTATTACATTTTAAGAAAATTATTGAGTTTTCTAATACTTATAGAGTATTAATTATAATTCTTCATGGTTGTTGAAGATCATTTAATTAGTTGAGAGTTGGGATAAGTTAAGGGAATTTTCTTCTCCTCTACTCTTGTAGTTCTAAAGGGTTTTTATGTGAGCCTAGTGAGAAAAACACATTAAAGATTTAACTGTGAGCCAAAACACTTATTTTTGATCTTAAACTCAATTAAAAGGATCACTGAAGTAAAATACTCAAGTGTGATATTGAGGAGTGAATGTACGCAAGTGTTGGCCGAACCACTATAAAAATTATTATGTTCTTTCTTTTACTCTTTCCTTTACAATAATTTGTATTTTGTCATCAATTTTTAAAACAACTAATTCACACCGCTCTGGGTTGCCAAAGGATTTTCAATTGATTACTAGCCTCAATTTATGTAATACCCTAGAAAGTTATAACTTATATGCATGATTTAGTTCTCAGTATGTGGTTCAAAAGTCTTGAAATGATGATAAAAAGCAAACTAGTTACTTTTTCGGAAAGCGGCGGTATCGGGAACACTGCCGAGAAATTAGCAGTCTGGCCAACATAAGAATTTTTGAATTGGACCAGGGGATAAAAGATCATCATAATGCATCTGTAATTTTGGTAAAAAGAAAGAAGTGAAAAATATTTAGGAACATTGAAAAAGTAATCAATAGCAAAATTATAAATAAAAGGAACTTTAAGGTGAATAGTGGAAATTAGTCCGTCTGAGTTACAGAATGACTTTGAAACTATTTTTATAAATAAGTATAAATTAAAATAAGCTTATTGACTCCCTACTTTGGAACCCAAATCTTGACAGAATTGACGGAATAAATTATAGAAGGAGTTGGGGACAAAACCTAATTACTTGAAAGTTTAAGGACTAAAATATAATTTGCCATTATGACTTAATATATAAACCATGCCTTTGTCAAATTTTGCTATCATCTTCTTCTCCTTCTAAGGTGGCTGAACCCTTCATCAACTACTTTCTCCTCCATTTCTTCACTTTTTCACCAAATTTCCTTAAGCAAATTGATAGAAAATTAACAAATCAACTTAGTTCTTTCCATTTCCATCATTAATTTGCAAGAAAGAGCAAAGAAAATGCAATACCCTAGGAAGCCATAACATGAATGCATGAATTTATTCTCAGTATGTGGTCCTTTTGTCTTGAATTGGTGGAAAATAATTTTAGAGACACAGTTAGAAAGCAAATTTAAAAATTTTTTGGAAACTGGCGGTGCCAGGAACACTGCTGAGAAATTAGCAGTCCGGTCAACGGAAGAATTTCTGAAGTTGATATAGGGGTAAAAGATAACCATAATTTATGATTAATTTTGGTAAAAATAAAGTAGTGAAAATCATTTAGGAACACTGAAAAAGTAAGCAATGACATTTTCGTAAATAAATGGAAATTCAAGGTGAATAATGAAAAGTGGCTGGTCGGAGTTACAGAATGACTCCAGAACCTTTTTTATAAATAAGGATAAATTAAAATAATCCTATAAACTTCCCACACTAATATCTAAATCCTGACATAATTGTCAGAATAAATTACAGAAGATTTAAGGACCAAAGTGTAAAGGTTGGAAATTGGAGGATTTAGTTGTAATTTACCATTTGAGTTTGTCTTATATGGCCATCAATATTTCGGGTTCTTCTCCATTTTTTCCATCTCCATTGCCGTGACCACCATTTTCCTTTCTTCCATATACCATTTTTCATATTTCTTATAGATTTCTTTAGGATTTTGATGGAAATACAACAAATCAAGGTAGCTAAACCCATTTTTACCATTAATTTGAAGTTTGGAGCTATGAATTTGGAGGACAAACTCCATGTATATTTCTTCCATTATGGGTATATGAGGTAAGAAATGATTTTGTTTCATTTGATTGATGATTTAGTGTTTATTTAGGTTGAATTGAATGGGTAATATGTTTAATTGCTTCAATTGTTACTAATTTGATAGAATTTCCAATTTGAAAGTTTGAAATTGAAGTTGTAAAGGATGGATTGTTGAATTAGTGTTAGGAATTGTTAATTGATGTTAGAAATGATCAATTGGATATGAATGAACAACTAATTGATGATTAATTTGATGTATAATTGGAGAATTGTGAAAGGTGATTTTCAAAGTAGCAAAAAAATTGGGAATTTTGGTGGAATTAGTTCAATTGGAGTGCATATTAGATAATTGGATCATTAGTTGAGTTTACATTGCATCAAATATTATGTTTGAATCGTTGAATTGATAATTGGAACACTTTGCCAAAAACCCTATAGTGGCCAAACCATTATGCCCTAATTTTGCCTATGTTTTTATTTGATTTTCCTTGGTTTTTCCTTAGCCATTGGATACCTTTTAATGTTGTTTAAATTGTGGTTATTGATACCTTTTCTTTGTGTGACAATGTTCCTTGTTATTGGTTTGAATGGGCAAGTTAATTTTGCACCAAAACCTAACCCATTGGCTTGCCATTGTATGTCTACCAAGTGCTCAATGAAATGCCTAGTTCATTTGCCATTGGACTATTGTTTTGCATGCCATAGGCCTACCAATTGAATGCCAATGTCACCAGTGACATTGGCATGCCAATTGGACATTGGCATGCAATTGACCCACCAATTCCGGCCATCGAACCATCGTTTGTTTCTTGCCTTTCCTTGTTGCCAAACTTATGATTATTGATTGTTTAATGTATATGACATTGCCAATGAGCCTATTTCATTCTGTATTGATTGATACCAAACTGACTGTTATTTGATTGGACTGATATCTGGATGCCATTGTTGCTTATGGTATCCCCCGTTATTGACCCTGATATGGTTTGGCAGAACTACCGATTCGACAGGGTAGTGGGGAAATACTGTCGACCTTGTGCACATTTTAGTATTGAACCCTAGCTAGGAGGGGTTATGGTCCTGGACATAGGGTCTGATCAGCCTTATGCTTATATGATACTGGTGACCTACATGGTCCAGTGATATTGATTGTCTAGAGACTGTATGATTTCTTTCCATATGTAACCAAGCTTATATATGAATTTTCTTTGGTTTACTGTACTCTGATAGCCATTTTGTACACTGCTATTCCTTTGACTGAAACCATTATTTAATTATGCCTATTATTCATTGCAATGCTTGTAAATTCACTGAGTATCATCCATACTCACTTTTTTGTTTGTTTATCCCATTTCAGGAAAGGAGTAAGTTGCAGAATCCCGACGTCCGTCTTCCGTGGATTTCTACTGCAGTCTATTCTATATAAATTCTAGATTTATGTATTTATATTTTTGGTTTCTTTATCTAGTTGCTCCATGGGTATGTATAGGTTAGCTAGGAGATGGATATTGTGCATGATATATTAATGATTATATTTTGAATTATATGATGGTTTATGATGTGGTATATGAATGATACAGCCAACTGCAGAATGCTTGACAGAATAACAGAATGAATAACAGAATTTCATAATGGATAGTAATTAATTAAAATGAATAACATATTGAGATTTATAAATGATGCATATGATACTAGGTTCTACGGGTGTCGGTCGCCATTGGCATTTCTCGTGCCCTAGGACCGTCACAGTTCGGGAAACCTGGTCGTGATAGGAAATCAAGGAACATTAAAGGGAAGATTTCGGCAATATCACCACCAAGAGGTAAGAAGTTTGTTTGTTTTATTTTATGGTTTAGTTAGATGATTTTAAGGTTGAATTTAATGGTTTTTAGGTTAGATCGCATCAATTGATGCAAATTGATGAAAATGCCTAAATTACATAGTTTATTTGAAGTTGCATGAAAAAGTTTGATGATTTAGTGATAGTTTATGTTAATTGATGTTAGAATATGCCAATTGGAAGTTAATAGGTAACTCATTGATAGATTATTTGGTGTCGAACACATGTTTTGGCAAAGTTACCCTAATTGGCTCAATTGAAAATTTTGGATGGAAAGCAATTGGAAGTCTTAGGTGAGCCTTATATGCATCAATTAACATACCTAATGCTTTAAAATTGAAATTGGAAACCATGTGTGAAAGTTGATGTTTGGACGAATTGATGACACTATTCACTCCTTTGTATTTTTGCTAGTTTTTCTTCATATTTCGTTAGCCAATTTGATTCATTTTGTGTTGTCTAATCTTGCTTATTTGATACCTATAATATTGATTCCAATGTGCTTTGTTGTTAATTCAAATGGGTAAGCCAAACTTGCACCTAAACCTAACCAATTGGCTTGCCAAATTATGCCCACTAAGTGTTTGATAAAATGGCTAGTTCATTTTGTTTTTGGCCTATTGCTTTGTATTCTATAGGCCTACCATTTGAATTTCATTGTCGCTAGTGACATTGACATGCCAATTGGCCCACAAATTATCTTTGTCGAACTAACCTTTGTTATTTACCATAACCCTTATCCTTGATTGAATGTTGTATATTGCAATGCCTTTAATTCAAATACCATTTTCTTTGAAAGATATTGAGTTTAATACCATTAATGATACCATTATTGAATAATGGTGTCTATTGATATGACGTTTACTCACATTGACCTAAATGTGGTTTGACAGAGCTGTCGATCCGACAGGGTAATAGGTACATACTGTCGGCAATGTGCACATTGATATTGATGCCCTAGCTAGGAAGGGTTATTAGTCCCGATTACAAGGCCTGATCAGTCTTATGCTTACTTGATATGTGAACGACTATGTGATTACACATAGTCTACGTGTTATAGGGCCCTATATCTGTCTTACCATATGACTCCATAACTTGATTTGACTATTGATATTCCTATCGATTTCTGATACTGATTATGTAAACCAACATGATTGATATTGTTCCATTGTTCCTTTATTATATATATATATATATCATTGTTCCATCCTGTTTTGACTTGTGATGCATATAGATTCACTGAGTATCTTATATACTCACCTTTTCCTTGTTTAACCATTTCAGGAGAGGAGTAGATTGTAGAATCCCGTCATCTGTCATCTGAAGATTTTTGTTGTAGTTATTTCATGTGTATATTTGAATTCTGTACTATTTTTTGTGTTCATAATCTAGCTGCTCTATGGGGGTATGTATGGGTTAGCTAGGATATGAACAGTTATATATGTACGTGATGATATGATATGATATATGATAAGTATATGGTATGATATAATGACTATTACAGCCAATTGCATTAATTTACAAAATGAATTGTAGAATAACAGAATGGATGGTAACTAAGTAAAATGAATAATTAATTGTGGTTTATAGTTTATGCATGTGATACTGGGTTCTACGGGTGCCGGTCGCCATTGACATCTCTCGCATCCTAGGACCATCGCGATCTGGAAACGGGTCGTGACAATTTAACTATTACTAGATGATAAATGGAAGATAGATAAAAATATTCACCATTCTCGTTACTATTAATCTCAAAACCATAAATACTTGTATCATCCATTGTTGTCACAGCCTAACTTCAGACTATGATGGTCGTAGGGTATGGGTAATGCCTAAGCCACCAGTACCTCGAAGAACCCATGTTTTTACTTTTACATTCATTACTTAACCTGTGATACATTTTAGGTGATAACTTTTTTTTTTAAATATCATATTATCAAACTTTCATGCAGAAAAATTGACAGAGTTTCCTTTGTAACTCTGACTTAAGCTATCCGCAAAACATATAAAAATGCACTCCCAATATAACATACATCCCCTTATATCCTCCATAGATCAATTGCAACTCAAAATGCACTTCAATATTTTCATCCATATCAAATAACATATATATATTTCATCTCAAGCTCATATATCATATATATGTACAATATATTCATATCCATATCATATCAATTTACCATTTGATCATTTAAACCTTTTACTTAAATCATTTTAAACCTATATACATTATATACCAAGGAACCTCTATACACATGATTGACTTCTAATACGTACATTTGATCCAAGGTTGGAGATGGTGTAGCCAATGGATGACTCCCTCACTGAGGTCCTAAAATCATATAACCACTGAAAAGGGTGAGTATAACAATATACTCAGTGAGTCATTCTACAAATATGAGTATGCAATAATATTCATGACAGTCACATCTATCCATTAATGATTAGTAAATAGAAATGAGGATCATAGCATAAGGGATTACATGGCATGGATCATAATGCATATAATATAATAGGAGCTTGTAACATATCATATATCATACAGTAGCTTCATTTCATCACATCTCGCCCAATCAACCATGGCATAGGGAATATTCTTACCCTCCCTAGCAAAGTCCATAACATATATCTGTGATCATAGCCGATGGTTTATTTCTACACCATCGACGTAGTCCTGTTATAACATATTATATGCAAATGTCTCATATGGCATAAATATAATAAATTAAGTCTCAAATAGGACTTATAGGATGATTTATATCAACAATAGACCCAAAGAAAGGGTTTGGCACATTTTCATATTTTTGCCCGCCGGAGCCTAGTTTGCGCTGCCACAACTGGCTCCCAAATTACGGGTCCGTTTTCATTTTTTAGGCACTTTCTGGTTTGCCTGGAATTCAATATATACATAGCAATTTCTGAATACCAATATCAAGTACATATATATAAAAGATGATTGGGCTTGGTTTCAGGTCAAAAAGCCTTTTAGAATGTATTTTATAGCCAATCAAAGTTTGTGCCAAAATTAGGTATTTCGGTGGCTCTATTTTAGGTCAAATTGGCAAATTTGCCTAAATGTGGATCATTAATGGTTTTCAAGCAAGTTTATCATTTCATATGCATAAATGCGTGACTTATGAATGTATTATGCATCAAACATATATATAGGCTCACCTTATTCACAAACTCCAAAATTATACTCCCAGTGGCCTAGTTAGCCCGGGACTCCCCGTCCATAGCCCTAAACTTGGACGATTCTCTTATAACATTCAAATTTGCCTTATAAGACACATATCTATCAAAAATCATATCAACATACATATTATGCCACATTAAGGCATAGTTAAGCATATAAACTCATAATAACACACATTATGCATATATTACACATTAAGCACATCAAAGGCCCTCTATTACTCCTTTAACGTATTTCATACTTTTTATGCACCAATTGCAATTCCATCACTATAAACCATTCACATTACACATATTCATTGATATTAGGCTAAGTTATGAACTTCCAAACACTTAGCTCAATAATTCATACCAAACCTATACAAATTTCCAATTATGCCTTAAATCACTTATCCCATTCATTCTTCCTACATTTAACCTTATACATTCCAACCATTTAAGTCATTATACCTTAGTCATGCTTTAGTTCTTCATTTTCATTTACCTAACACCTTAAAGTAACAAAGTCCATATGTTACTACATTAATGGAAATCATTCCATTCTTCAATTTTTCAACACTAATTAAACATACAACATTAATAAACACCAAATGCATTATGTATAAGCTATTAAACTTAACAAATGCCAAAGCGCCTAAAGCATTCCAATTCATCAAAGTTTCGGCCAAAGTAAACTTTTCTCCAAATCAATTTATTTCAAACTTTTAACCATCAAGTCATGTTAATTACATCAAATACACATCATTTACACCTTTAAAATCAATTAAACATCAAAATCATACAATGTGTTCTTCATCAAAGATTTTAGCCATTTCATTTTTCCTAACCAAATGAGTTTGTTTCTTTCATTTGACCACAAATTCATATCATACACATCATTTGAACTAAAGGAAACATCAAAACATCAATTTGATTCCAAGTTTTTCCTATTAGAGTTTCAATCCTTCTTTTTGCATTCTAACCATACAAAATTCATTTTAATCACTAATAAACATCAAGGAATATCATATGAACATAATGGAATCAAAAGACCTTCAAAACTAACAACTTACCAAAAATTCTTCAAAAACTACTTTGAATTAATTTGCTATCCAAATGAGTTTTTCTTTGAAATCTAAGGTTTGATTTGCTTTTACAAGGTAGGAATTAGTATAATTGCATCCAAAAATGGAAGAAAACTATAATTTTTGGTGGTGGGATGGTGTGGCCGAAACCTTAAAGTGAAGAACAATGGAGTTTTTGAAATTTCTAAGGTTTTGGAAGACAATAATGGTGAAGTGGTGGGAAAAATTCACCAATATCAAATGGTGTGATCTAATACATCAATCTTATGTTTAAAATGGTGAAACCTAGCCATCCATCCATCCATCTTTCATACTTTTATGCCATTGGTTAATCAAAGTCAATATTGATGGCTTAAGGATACATTTACCACACCAAATCTAAAACCAAATCCAATAATCCAATGTATTGTG
>CANXYC010073434.1:0-20315 GCA_948193065.1 Aleurites moluccanus | reverse complement strand
TGGCCAAGCATGTGTGCACGTTAAGGTAGCAAGGCTACTGATATGTATGTTATGACATCAGATCAGTTCTATCAGATGAGATTTGATAATGCCATTCTTTGTGGGCATTTTATATTTCATATATGAACCATGATTTGATTTGTGATATGATTTGATATAGCCAAATTATTATGAGTAACCATGTTCCTTCAAGTAAAGCTTGTGATTCCTTTATACTTATATATGTATAAATATTTGTTCATGACCATGATTCGATATTCAGATTCTTGTTTAATAATGTTCATATCTTATTGAGTTGAAGGCTCACTCATCTTTTGTGGATTTCAGGTGATAGCATAGCTCGTGAGGGAGCTAATAAAGAGGACTGGGCTTCTTGACTTGTTTATCCCAAGAAGCTTCCATTGTAATTCTTTTGACAATATGATTATGTATATTCATTTAATGGTATTATGACACAATATATATTGGAGTATACTCTAGAGCTTCGTAGTCAGTCATTTGAGGATACTGGTATATTTTGATGTATGATTGTTACCTTTTGGGTACTTTTGTTCCTTAGTGATGTGAGATGCATCTTTTGATCATTAAGGAACAAGAGAAAGCTATGAAATGATAATAGAAAAGATATGATTGATGTTTAATTATGTGTATGAACATGATTAGTGTATATATATATATGATGCTGTAATTGATATAATTTGAATATAAGATTTATGATATATGAGTTCTACGGGTTTATGGTGGCCTTAATCCTACCCTTTCCCTAGGACCGTCGTACCACTGGAGTTGGGGTGTGACAGTGTTTGCCTTCGAAAATAAAGCATTACTTAGAAATACAGATGAAACATATTTAGGGTTTGGTGGTTGAGAAATAAATAAGAGAGAAAAATGGTTTAATTTTCGGACAAGTGATAAATGAACGGATATATATAGAATCCGATGATTTACACCCATGAAAGAAGGATTCACACCTGTGAAGGTCGACCTTTCACTCTCGTGAAAACAATATGAAGAAAATTCAAAATTCAGACATAATTTTTTTCACGCTCGTGAATATATGGTTTACTCCCATGAAAGAAGGTTATGAGATAATTCTCAACTTTTCTGTAACATAATTTAACCAAAACTCAACCAAATACAACTTAACATATAAAACTCTATCTAAGAGCCATTTATACTCAACAAATCACATTCTATTATACTGAACTAGCAGAAAATAAAACAGATATATATAGAACTCGACGCTTCACGCCTGTGAAAGAAGGATTCACACCCATGAAGGTCGACCTTTCATACCCATGAAAACAATATGATGAAAATTCAAAATTCAGACATAAACTTTCTGCACGCTCGTGAACATATGGTTCACGCCCATTAAAGAAGATTATAAGACAATTCTCAACTTCTCTCTAACCTAACTTAACCAAAACTCAACCAAACATAACTTAACATATAATACTCTCTCTATGAGCCATTTATACTCAACAAATCACATTCTATCAGACTGAACTAGTAGAAAATAAAACAGAACAAAACAGAAAATCAGAATTTATCACAATTCAAACAAATCCATTTAAAATAATCAATAAGAATATATAACACAAGTAATATAGATAGAGGGTATTAGAAATATATATATATATATATATATATTATCATAAGAATCATGTTATGCAGATATCTACCGAAACAGATCAAAACTATCATATTTTTTTTTTTTATATCGAAAATTTGAAAAATTCATTAAACAGAAAATATCAAACTCAAGTATTAAAATAATTATTCGAACTCCTAATCTTTTACATCAAATATTAAAATCCTAGTTTATAAAAAAAAAATTAAATTTCTTTTTTTTTTTTAAAAAAAAAAAAAAGATGAAAACGCAATTTTTGAATCCAATTTTAAACTGTTTCAAATTTGACTAGGATAGAACAAATTCAACTTTAAAAAATCTGACTTTTTTAAAATTAAATTTCAATTTATAAATAAATTATGAGAAATAAATTATATATATTTTTATAAAATTAACATTTTTGGTATTCAGGATCATCACAACAGTTTGTCACCCAAGCCAAAAGCAATTGTACGAAAATTAAAGTTAGGTTGTCTATAAATTTGCGTTTCTTGCTTGACTGCTGGCCCAACAAACTGCCGCTAACCAGTACATTAACAAACAATTTATTGTTTATGTTGTTGGCAATTTTCTGTCACAATACCCACAAAATGGCATAATCACAGGTATCCTCAGTCAGTCTTGCACAATAATTCAATTACTAATAATGACTTAAAATACATCTTAATTATGCCCTTTGAACAATTTTTTTCTTCTTAAAAATTTTCATTCTACCAAAAAATAATATTCAATTTACATTTATGTTAACTGATTATAGAGTAAAATATCTATAAATTAATATTCAATAAATTAATAATTTATATTATATAATAATTTTTTAGGATCTCGATTTCTGTTAATAAGTTAAATTAATATTTAATTAATTAATATTTTTTTAATTAATATAATTTATTTTCAACGATATTAATTTATAGATATTTTATTATAGATTTATTTCATAATTCTTTGTGTGTTTCAGCTACCTAATAATAAATAAAAGTATCCTAATTCCTAATAATTAGAACTTAATTTGCATCTTATACATTCAATTGTTTATAGAGTTTAAAAAAAAATTACTATTTTGGATTCAAAGCAAATTAACAACATCATCATTTGCAAACAAAGAGCAGCACTAAATAGGGTGCAATATTCTCTGTTATATTTGTCCATTTTTATAATATAAAAAAATTTATCCTAAACTTATCTGAAAAAATTATAATATAAAAAAATTTATCCTAAACTTATCTGAAAAAACCATTAAAAACAATTAAAACATGTGATTAAGGATGTGAATAAGTTAAATTATTCATAAATTATTCAAATTTAACTTATAAAATATTAAATTTGATTTAATTTTAGTTAACTCAAATTTAGATTTAAATAATTTAATTAATGAGTCGAGTAAATAGACTCAAATAGTATTTCATGAGTTTGATTAAATATTAAAATTTTATATAATATTAAATATTTTTATGTTACATATAATAACTTATTAATTTGAGTTGAATCAAATTTATTTAAGTTTTATTTTAATATGAATAAATATTTATTTAAGTCTAATTTAAATTTAAAAATAAAAAATTAGATTGAAATCGAGTTGTATTTCAAGAATCTCCTAATAAAATAGAACTCAAACTTTAATATTATATGTCTCGGTTTAATTCAATATAACTCAATTACACATTCAATGATAACATGTCAAAAATAAGAAAAATACATTAAAAAAAGTCAATATAATTAAAAGTAGCATTAAAAAAAAAAGAAAAATATATTCATAAGTCAATATGTGTGTGAATGCCCACACACATACCCAGTGAATTGTCAAATAGCAAATAGCAGCCATAAATATCCATTATTAAAGAATTTTACAATACACATATCAATTAATAAACTTTCAGATATCAACACTATTTGAATTCTCTATCTGTTTTAATTTATATCTTATATTATTTTTTATACGGGACAGTAATTATAAAAAAATATTAATTATTAAAATATTTTTTAAAAAATAATATAATATATATAAAATATAGTAAATATAAAATGAAGGATATAATATGACAGAAGTTTTTAATTACTGTAAACTATGATTTATTAGATATTGGCACGTATTTTTTCCTCTCCTCGGCTACCTTTACCTACTCCCCTAATAAAACAACAAATATATACTATCACCTATATATGTTTTTTCTCCTTCTCGGCTACCTTTACCAACTCTCCTAACAAAAAAACAACAAATAAATGTGGATGGACCTAAACAATTAATAGAGTTGCCCACCAAGAAATATGCCAATTTATATCAATTCTATTCCAAATCTCAAATTTATTCACTGAGTTTTGAATTTTTTTAAAATTAATTTTAATTAAAAATTAAACTTCAAACTTTATATTTTAGAAATGATTTAAGTAATATTAGTAATGATGGTAACTTAGCCAACCTTAATAGAGTTTTGTCTCAACATATTATATACAATAGTCCATACATTCATAATGTTTGGACGAGAGATTGACAATTATTAATTTAGAATAAAAATATTTTTTTCAATTGATAATCGCAACTCTTACTTGCTATCATATTTTATCAATTTGAAAAAAATAAATCAGCAATTGGTCTTTAATAGTTAGACATTTAAATATTTAATAATTTCTCAATTACTAATATATATTTTTTTAAACGATAATTAAATTTTATGGTTAGACATTTAAACACCATGTCAGTCACTTTTTTCCCCTTTCTAACATCAACATTTATTTTTATTCAAAATCAACCCAACTAATATAGGAACATTTACACCAATGCCCCATATTTAATTAATCACAACATAAATACATACATACATATGAATCTATAAGAGTGTTGTTTGGTAACTCAATTGAGTTAAGATTTAAATGGTTGAATTCAGAGTATAAGGACAAATAATAAAAATAAAGTATTTTTAATATGTTAATTAATAATTGATTATATAATGTACATTTAGCATATTTATAATGTACAGAAATATAATTTTTTTTTAAATATTATTTTAATAAAAGTTCTCATAAAATTCATGAATATGGATTCTATTTTTCACGAGGACAATACATCTTAATATTTTAAATAATTAAAATAGTGTAACAATTATTTTTGTAAATTGTAAATTTACAAAGTATTTATCATTTAAATAAATTATTAATTAACACATTGAAAAAACCTATTTTTTATTATTTTATTTTCTTTCATAACCTCAATTTAGCTATTTAAATCTTTAACTCAATTCAGATACAAATCTTTTTCCAATACATAAACCCTACTTTTTTTTTTTTTTTGAGAGAAATACATAAACACTACTTAGTTATTGCTAATGTGATCCAAAAGACACTCGTCACACAGTTCCCCATAAGCCAAAGCCACTCTACCACAAAAAAAGACATTTCACAAGTCAAACCTTGTGAGACTAACGAATTTTGTCCTTGTGCTTATCTACTTTGCATCCAACTCTTCTTATTAACAAAATTAATATGATATTTATTGAGTTGTTCTTCCGTTAATCACTCATTTTAATTAACAATTTGGCCTTTATTTTAACCTTACTTTTAATTTAGTCACCTAATTTGAAAAGGGACACTTAGCGTTTCTTTTCTTGTCTCCTATGGCCCTACCACACTTATTAATTATTAATAATATAATTATTAATTAACCTAACTAAGTTCGCATTAAGAAAACATAAATAGGTAAAAAAAAAAAATAGTTTAAATTTTTTATTTTATTACGTGTCTCTTTTTTATTTCATATTTTTTTATATGTCATATTATTTATGAAAAAAATAAAATAAAAAAATATAAACTTGAAAAAAAATACTGACATTAAATATTTATCTAATTTTTATATTTCTAATAAATTTTATCACTTGAAATATCAATATTAATTTTTTTAGTTATATTTAAATTTATTTTATTTATTTTTATTATATTAATTAAATATATACATGGAATAAAAATAAATATTTTTGCCCATAGACAATAATTTAATGATAATATATGTTTGGAATGCCTCGTTCTTCACTGCTAAATAAAAGAAAAATCCATGTTAAACGCATCTAATAATGTTCCCAATAAGACCGACCACCATTTTCCAAGTTTTTTTTTTTGTCAATTTCCACCCCTCTTTTAAAATCATTACCTCACAGTTTCTTAAAAAGTCATTATTCAGCCGTATTTATACATATAATTTAGCAATCTTCAGTTTTTGAAGATGAGTTCTATGATGGGTTGCAGCAAGATTGGAAGGAGAAGCCATGGAAACAGAGGATTCAGAGTAAACTCAAGAAGGTTTTCAGTTCAAAGGCTACGAGCAAGGTTTGTTTTTTTATTCAAGATTTTGAATAGATGGAAATCTTCATATGGACAAGCTTTACAATCTTTAAAGAGAAGTATGAGCAGAAACAATTATATTATAAAAAGAAATAGCAGCACCACCAGCCGAAGAAGTTCAGTGGTGGAGGTTTCCGGTGACTGTGGAACGAGAAATTTCGGCCGTTCAAATTCTTTCTATTCTGAAGCAATTGCAGATTGCTTGGAATTCATCAAGAGATCTTCCCTTTCTATGGAGCAGAAATAAATTTGCCTAAGATAGGTCATACATACATATATAAAGCAGATTATCTGTCTCTGTTTTTACTCTGTTTTTTTGTGTTTTTATTAATTTGTTCATTTTCAAGAGTGCTTTTGCTCTTTGATTCTCTGTGTAAATATAAATCATCATGAATTTTTAGAGATGCCATGCTATGGATTTAATTTCTTTAGAAAAAAAGGAAATTAATTTAAGTTTTCAGAGAAATTCATCATCATCTTGCTATTATTGTTTTTTATTTATTATATTTTAATTGAAATTTGAATTTATAATCTCAGTTCCCTTTATAAAATTACTCATAAACTCACATATTGCTAATCTTTTGTATCTAATTTCTTGAAATTAAAGAAAAAAGAAATTATTTAAAGTTATTGTGAAAGTTAATTATTGCTATTATTATTGATTTATTTAACTACAACTGAGATTTAAATTTATAATCTCCTGTCCATATAAAAAATTTGACTCTATAAACTGTTGAGATTTTGCCTTAGTGGCATTATTGTATGTGGAATTATTATTATTTGTTATTATTGGTTTATGGTGGTGATGTTATTGTGCTTGGATTGTGATGGATATCTTGGGAAGGTTTACAGTAGTCACTGGGTATGAGTGAAGATTCTAAATTTCTAATGCTTGGAAATTGGCATTACCACCTAACCTATTGTCATTATTTGATTAAAACAAAAGTTTAGAGGGGAGAAAATAAAGGAAAGAAAACAGATGGTCAAAGGACTCAAGGCTAAAAAGAAAGAAAAGCTTTTTTTTTTTTTGAAATTTAGACAAGGTGCTATTATATCTCGGGGCTTTACTAAAAGTTTGCATGTTTATTAACTTATGATCCTGAAATGTGATTCACAGATCTTGAAAGAAAGATAATTGATATCTTCTATTAGTTTTGAATTTGAGATAGTTTTTTAGAACCTCAAGATGAATAAACAATATCAAAGTGATAAGTCTAGGCTTAGTAAGACTTATTTGATATTTAAGTTTGTGACTTCATTTTTTAGAATTCTCAAAAAAGAAAATAATTAATTTTGAGAGGATGTGTTTCTTAGTAAGAAAAAACTAACTTATATAAGTTTATAAATGCAATATCCTATAAGATTGTACGGATTCAAGTATATCATAGTAATGGATATTAAGTTAATTGAAAAATAAATAGGTAAAATTGATTTAAAAAAGTATAAAAAAAATATTAAAGAAAATTTTTCTTGAAAAATTTTAAAAATGATAATAAGCAGCATTATCGGTAATTAATTTTTAAAATATTTTTAGAATGATCTTTACTAAAATTAATTGAAAATATTTTAAATTAGAATCTTAAATTATCTAGGATAAATAATTTAATGATCAATATGAAGCAAAATAAGTGAAAGGATAGAAAAAAAGAAGAAAGTGATGAGAAAATCTTGATTTAGAGCACTTGTCGGATCTCGATTTTTAATTAATTTTTTATAGTTATTTTGTTTAAATTTCTTTCACATAACTTAAATTAGAAGGATTATGGACCAATTAAAAATAAACTGAAGTGAATATGATATTAAAGGTAATTGAAAATGGATATAGCAGAGAAATAAAATTAAGAAAATTTAAATTTATAATTTTTGGAGTTCTCGCAGAAATAAATTCGAAATAAAATTTTTTTAGCTATTAAGATTAATTAATTAAATTGAATTGAAATATAATAGGAAATATAAGGTTCCATAGAAAATAAAATGAAAAGAATTTAAGGATTTAATGAAAAGGAATTAAAAAAATTTGTGGTTATAATTATGAATTAGGAAAAAAATTATGAGTCAAAATATAATTACTCAAAGTTGTGAGACCCACAAGCTTAAATTTATTTTAATTCATAAATTTTCTAGATTTATCCAAAGAAATTCCATGGATGGCTGGCCACCTATATAAGTTAAGTTAGATGTTTATTTGTTGATATTTCTTCCATTTCATAAAAAGGTGACAAATGGATTATTTTTAGAAAACTCTTGATTTTTTTCTTTCTTTATATTTTTCTACTGGCCATAGTGTATAAAAAAATAAACTAATAGGCTAGCTATTTCCATACATGGCTGAACCACCCATATACAAGACTCCAAAGAATATTTCTTCAACTTTTTTCATAGAAATCAATTCTCCAAGTTAAGAAAGGTTAGATAGAAGTAAGAAATTGATATAGAAAAAATGATGGATATGAAATCAAGAAATTTGGAAGAGAAGAGAAGAAAGGATTCATTTAAGTTAAGGTAAAGTTCTTAAACTTAGTTCTTTAATTTAATTTATAAGTGTTATAGCTTGAATAGTTAATAAATTGAATCAATTGAGTTAAAGAACTTAAATTTGGGTTAGGGTTTTGTGAGATTCTGAAATATGTGTTAGAATAGAAAGTTGTAACTCATATTTTATGATATTAAGAAATGAATTTGGGAATTAAAAGACAAGAAAATTGTAGATTTAGGTCTTAAATATATGCCTGTAAAATGATTTTATAAAATTCAAAGTGAGGAAGGAGATATTAGACTATAAGTAGAACTGACTTAGATGAAGAGTTTAACATAAATGCTACTGTATTTTAATAATATGACGACTTTAAAGTTTGAATTAGGAAAAGTGTTTAACATAAAAATGTTCATTTATATTGCATCTAGAAGCTTGTAAAACAGTTTTAGCATTGGATATGTATTTTAAGAGATGCAATCATGTTATTTTAACCTGCCTAGATGGAAGTTACATAACAGAAGGATTAAATTCAAATAATTGCCATAAATTATATAATACTTCAATTAATATGAATTTTGGATATGTTTGAACCTAAAATGTTTAGTTTAAGTAGGAGAAAGAAGAAAAGTAATTGGGCATGTGTAGCATGAGTAATAGGCAAAAGTATCCAGTCTGTCAGGATGATAAATTGAGTAAAGATTTATAAGCATAACCTTAGGTTTAAGGAATATAAGTGAATTAATTAAACTAAAGTTAAGATTAGCATATGACATGTAAATAAGTTTTGATTTTGTGCTTAATTGGTATGTAGCTTTAAATAAAGAAGAATATATAAGTAGAAGCTCTAAGTAAAGAAAGAAGTAAAGTTATATTTTGAAAATTGCTAAGTGAGGTGAGTTACTTATACATCATTATACTTAACTAATGCCATAGTATGATTTATTGAAAACCAAATAAGAATTTTCTTTCCTTGGCCATATACTACTTTGTTTATTTGTCAATGATTATCCTTTAATATTTCAAGTTTAGTTTGATCCATTTCCATTGATTGTTATTGAAATGTCTATTGTAATGTTCATACTGAGAACTTAAATTGTGATACTTGAGTTTTGATGAACTTGCACCAAAATTACCTTTAATGATATGCACACCAAATGGTCGACCATATGCCACATTGTATGATATTGAAATGACTACCCTTAGTACCAATTATGGAACCTATTACATGTTTATTAAAAATACATTGACTCCGAATAAGAAATGAGCAACTTGTCTACCCACTGAATGTTCATTGCACCTTAATGTTTTCATATAAATATTTAATACTGTTATTGTTTCCTTTTTCCTATTTATATGTGGAATTGATAGAGCTACCTTACTGATGGGGTAGTGCATAAGTACTATTGATATTGTGCACAATGATTTCTTACATTGTTTACCCTAGTTAGGAAAGAACTTGTCCTAGCACAAGGCCTGGCCTGGCCCAGCCCACCTTAAATAATTTACTTGTGAAAGTTAAAGTTAAATGTGATGCAAGAAAGTTAAAAGTAATATGCGTTCAAGGTCCAATATCTGTCATTTCTACATGTGAATATTGTACCTATGACATGCTTATCCAATATTATTTATTATTGAAATTCATATCTTTTGTCTAAGGCATTTGGTGTGCAATTTGGTACCCTTTTTATTGTTCTTCTCATTGATAAACCTATACATGTTCTTTACATTTATAGTTACCTAATTTTTATATATTTTTCGCATTTATTACTACCTACCTAGCTTTTATGTTTAATGATGTATATTTAACCCATTGAGTATTATTATACTCATAATGTGATTATTTATTATTTTACATGAATAAGGTAGTAGTAGTAGCTGTTCCCAAGTCACTTCCTTCCTCGAGCTTGGGACACCAAGGACTCAAATGTAACTATTTCTTTTTGTGGAGTCATGTGTAATCTAGAAAGCTCCATGGGTACATATTGGAGTATAGTTAGTTGCAGTTAACCTATGTTAATATTATACTTGTGAATATGAATAACTATAACTATAACTATAACTATAACTATAACTATAACTATAACTATAACTATAACTATATATGAAAATAGTATGCTAATGAATATCATATGTGAAGATATCTAGGAACTTAAACTCTTTATTACATGGTCTAATGAAATATGAAGTTGTATGTGCAATACTGTATGTTAAAAAAAAAAGATAATGAAAAGAAATGGTAAAATATAAATAAGTTATTAAAGCAAGATATAAAGAAAAGTATAGAAGTGCTATATATGTTTCATTCAATTGTGAAGTTGAGGTTATAAGGGTGATAAAATATTGAGATTGTAATTTCTATGCAGGTTGTGTAAATTGATAAATATGTCCTAGGAATTAGATTAAAAATATAAAAAAAGACTCTGTCAAAATTTTTAATGGCTTCTAAGTAGAACTTAAATGTTAATGAATGAATGCAAGTTTGAATGATTGAAGTTGACATGTTAATGGGATCTACGGGTATCTGGTGACTTTAGGTTTACCTGTGCCCTAAGACCGTCATATCCCAAAGGTGGGACGTGACAATAATTTTCCTTTTATTGTGTCTCAACTTTGCAGGTAGATGAAATAAGCAGACATTTGGCAAGTTCTTAATGAGAGAGAGGAAAAGTATTTGAATGGATGCGACAAACCACCTTTCTAGTGTCAGTATTCTGAGACCATGCGTATACTTGTATTCTGTAGAGAGGTGACATTTTTGGCATGTTGTGCACACCTTATTTTAATATGAGTCATCTTTTTCTAGGGTGAAGGCCACACTATAGCTCGCCCTTAGGGAAGAGCCCATCAAGCTGTTCGTATTCGACCTCTGGAGGATAATTATGAAGCTCGACGTTTGGATGATTTTTGCGAGGCTCAACCTCTGAAGGATCTTTATGAGGCTCAATCAATGGAAGTTGCTTGAGGTGTAACCAATTTGGGGTGATGGATCAACCTCGATGACATTATCAAAGAGCTCAAACTTGGAGGAGCTCATTCTTGAGAGTTTGAAGGATGTTTTCTAGCAGAATGATCTCAATCTTAGGCAAACAAGATGGATGGAGTTGTTAAAAGTTTATGACTATAAGATTTTGTACCATCTAGAAAAAGCTAATATGGTAGCAGATGTTATGAGTATAAAGTCTTTGGGGAGTTTAGCCCATATCTAAGTGAGTAGAAGGTCTTTAGTGAGAGAGGTGCAAAGTTTGTACGACATGTGGATTGGATTCAATTTGTCAAATTCAAGTGTGCTTTTGGCTCATTTTCAAGCAGGCCAATTATTGTTGATCAGATAAGAGAAGCACAATATAAGGATCCTTTGTTAGTAAAGCTAAAGAGTAATGTGGGAAAAGAGACAGCTCTAGGCTTTGTTATGGTTAATGGTCTATTGAGACTAGGCAGCAGAGTATGTGTTCCAGCATAGATGATTTGAAGGAAGTGATTCTTAAGGAAGCACATCATTCCAGCTATAGTGTACATCCAGGTGCAACGAAGATGTACCATGACATTAATAGTTCTTATTGGTAGAGTGGGATGAAAAATGATGTAGCAGAGTATGTGGCAATGTGTTTGACTTGCCAATAGGTGAAATTTGAGCATCAGAAGCCTTCAAGACTACTTCAGTAGTTACATTTTCTAGAATGAAAATAGGAGAGGATAACCATGAATTTTGTTGTAGGATTGCTAAGAACTTCAAGTGGGTATGATTCGATTTGGGTAATCATGAATATATTGACTAAGTCAGCTCACTTCTTGCCAATTAAGACAACCTATATGGCTTCTTAGTATGCACAAATATATGTTAATGAGATAGTAAGACTTCATGGGATTTCAGTTTCTATCATCTCAGATAAAGGTACTCAATTTACTTTAAGGTTTTTGCAGAAGTTACAAGAATGATTAGGTACACAACTTGATTTCAGCATAGCATTTCATCCTCAGATAGATTGGCAATTAAAAGGATTATCCAAACTCTAGAAGATATGCTAAAAAAGTGCATTCTAGACTTTGAAGGGAATTGGGATAAGCACTTGCCATTGATAGAGTTTGCCTATAACAACAACTACCATTTGACTATTCAGATATCTCCTTATGAAGCTTTGTATGGCAGGAGGATTATATCTCCATTATGTTGGGATTGGAGAGAAGCACATTGAATGGCCTTAGTTGATACAATATACCTTAGAGAAGGTTCCACTCATAAGAGAAAGATTGAAGATAGCCTCTAGTCACCAGAAGAGTTATGCAGATCCAAAGAGGAAAGACCTTTATTTTTCAGCTGGAGACTTAGCGTTCTTAAAGGTCTCACTTATGAAAGGAGTTTTAAGATTTGGCAAGAGAGGCAAGTTATCTCCAAGGTTCATTGGACCTTTTGAGATTTTGAATAAGGTTGGAGAGGTATCTTACAGGTTAGCCTTGCAACCTAATTTAGACAGTATGCATCCAATGTTTCATATGTAGATGCTTTGGAAGTATGTTGCTGACCTGTCACGACCCGCTCTCGTAAGCCGGATCGTGACGTCCTAGGGCACGGGAGATGCCAATGGCGACCGGCACCCGTAGAACCCATCAATCTCATACTATACAATCACTCACCATATCGCAGCGGAAAATATAACTTACCTAATCTTTGCAGCGGAAACCCATCATCAATCACGTAACAATATATCTATCCATACACTCACATCACATATCACTACACAATCTGTTACTCTATCATTCATTCTATAACTTCTATAATCTTATACATTTATACTTCAAAATATCTCATACACTTACATAAACAATCCGTCTATACCATTATACAATATCCATGGAGCATCTAATACACATATATAAAAATATAGTGTTTGATTAATTACACTATCTTTATCAGACTATAGAATTCCTTTGAGAAATAAAATCAGGAATCTACCTCCTACTCTACACCTGCAGAGGGTAAACAGTGAGAGGGTGAGTATATAAGATACTCAGTGAATCTATATGCATCGCCAATAAAAGTGAGATTTACAGAGGAACCAATGATATCAAATGCTTAGTATAACCAATTTATAGAAGCATTTACAGTAAATGACAGAATAGATCAATAAAGATATCAAAGGTTCAGTATCATAGAGAAAAACAGATAAAGGGCTGGATTGTATGAAATTATACAATCTCCAGTAGCAATCAATCTGGACTATATGCGAACTATACGCGCACATAGAATCTCCTGTATGAACTATATGCGAACTATATGTGCACATAAAGTCTCCTGTAGCATTATATGTATCATAAGACGGATCAGATCTTATGGCTAGGTCCATAACCCTTTTCCTAGCTAGGGTATTAGTAATACAATGTGCACAAGGTCGACATTATTTTCCCGCTACCCTGTCGAACTGGTAGCTCTGTTATATCACATAAGGTCAACATAAGAAGGAAAATTATCAGTGGACACCATTATACCACAATGGTATCCTCAATTTCAACAAACTCAATATCAATCAATCAATAGCAAGTAGGTAACAAGAGCTCATTAAAATCAATTAATGAGCCTAAAATCAATAAAATATCAATGAAACGAAGACTAAAGGTCTAACGACCAAAAATGGAAACAAACATATTTTGGTCATTTTTGCTGTCAAAAAGTTGACACAATTGGCATGCCATAGTCACTAGCTATAGTGGCATTCAAATGGTTGGCCTACAGATATTTCGGCATGGTTTCGGTGCAATATCGACATTGCCCCAATTATCAATAAACATACAAATGGAAGCAATTCCATAGGCAATAAAAACAACTCAATAATCTTCAATAAAGGTATCAAATAAGCAATGGAAACACAAGCCAAAAGAATGAACAAAACAAGGCAATTTCACATATGAGTTTCAATTGACGTTTTATCAATATAGGCAAGTAAATTGATGCATAGTAGACTCACCTAAACCTTCAAATCACCAAATGCTATGAATTTGCTACCAAATTCCTAAATCCTCGGTTTAGGCCAATTTTGATAATTTTTCCCGAACGAGTTTTTTGCAACAAAACGAACATCAATTAAATATTGATAAATACCCAATTGACTTATTCTAAAGCCATTTTACCTATCCTAATCCATATACTCAAAATCATATTACACAACTTCAATTTTAGGGTTTTAAATTGGGAAAAATTGTTTAATGCATCAATTAATGTAATTAAATCATTTACCCATTCCTTTCATCATCAATTTAATCTAATTAAACAAAAAAATCAAACAAACAAACACTTATCAAATTTTCTCCAAAATGGCTGAAATTTCCTTTGCTTAGTTCTTCAATTTTTCTTGATTTTCTATGGCTTAAATTGATGGAATAAGGCTTGTATGGATTTAGTTTTTGGTTTATAACAATTTTTCTTCACAAATCAAGCTAAGAAAAATCAAAAAGGAAGAAAGAAATGAAAGGAAATGGCTCACGGCAATAACAAGGAAAAATGCAAAAATTGGTTCAAATTTATGCTTATATAATAAGGCAAAATAGGCAAATTATACTTTAGTCCTCAAATTTTCTAAAATTTGCTTTTGGTCCTTTTTCGCTTGATAAATCATTCTGGTAATTCCGTCGGGAATTAGAATTCAAAGTGAATATTTAAACATCATATTTTAATTAATAATATTTAATAAAAATAGTTTCAGAGCCGTTCTGAAATTCGGACTGTCAAAATTTACTATTCACTGAAAGTACCATTTATTCACGGTTTTGCCATTTCTTACTTTATCAGTGTTCTTAAATATTTTCTCATATTTCTTTTTATTGTATTCACACATGAATATACCTTATCATTTTCCCTCAATCCAAATTCAAAAATTCATCCGTCGACCGTTCCGCTATTTTTACAGCAGAGATATCGGCACCGACTATTTCCGAAAATTTTTCTCGTTTTCGCTCTAACTGAGTTTCTAAAATTATTATTGGTCATTTCGATATTTTTAATCCATATACTGAGAACTTATTTCCCAAAAACTTGTTATGCATAAATATGGGGTATTACAGAAAGGGGGAGCCCTATTTATAGATTTTCACAAATTTTAAAATGACGGATATGTCCCGCAGCTTGCCACAAGCGCATCAAATCGTGATATCTTATCCATCTCACCTTGAATTGCAAAACCGACAACTCCATCAAAATCACATTAATTTTCTCTATTTTTTTTAACTATTATATGTTGAATCTGACCCAAATTATTTATGTTATTCAGGAAACATCAAAAGATGAAAAAATGAAAAAATAAAAATCAACCTAGATGCAACAAAAGATGGTAGGCGACCCTTAGACAGCTCCCGAGTGTTCAAACAGACAAAAGCATCTTGGTTCACTACCATCCGATTTGTCGATCAAAGCTACCAAATCCCATGGGGGTAGCTGTGAACACCAAATTTTTACACCCCTGAACTTCAAACAAATTCATATCAGACTTAACTGGGCCCCCAAAAGCCTGAAAAGAGAAAAGGATGGACAATTAGATCAAAAATCGGACACATGCAAAAATCCCACCAAAGCATATCTGGTGGATCCGCCCAAAAGGCTTGGCCAATCCAGCCTCTCTTGCTGGAAGATCTGTCGATGTCCCTGAGCTGCCGCCACCTTTATAGCTCTATGACACCAATGTGTGTGGTGTGAGCCGCCAAAGCCATCTGGTATTGTCACCAGATCTGGACCAAAAATGACCGAAATACCCTTCAAGAACTCTATAAATAGAGCCTCCCCCCTCATTTGTGTCACGACCCATTTTCGGATCGCGACAGTCCTAGGATGCGGGAGATGCCAATGGCGACCGACACCTGTAGAACCCAGTATCACATGCATAATCTATAGCCATCAAATTAATTGTCCATTATACTTAATTACCATTCATTCTGTCATTCTATAATTCTTACTGTAATTTAATGCAATTGGCTGTAATAGTCATCATATCATACCATTTAATCATCACATATATCATATAATATCCTAACATACATATAAATGTTCATATCCTAACTATCCCATACATACCCCATGGAGCAGCTAGATTATGAACAACAAAATATAAAATTCAGAAAATATACATCAATGACAGCAAGCAGAAATCCTCAGATGGCAGACGACAGGATTCTGCAATCTACTCCTCTCTTGAAATGGATAAACAATCAAAAGGTGAGTATATAAAATACTCAGTGAATCTATATGCATCACCAAATAAATAATAGGTAACAAATGGAACAATATTATCAATAGGTCAAGATACACAATATACAGAATCAACAATAGGTGACAAAATAGTCAATGAATATATCAAAGGCTCAGTATCATATGGAAAGACAAATAAAGGGATAGACTGTATAAAATCATATAATCTCCAGTAGAATCAATATGGACTATATGCGAATATACAATCTCCAGTAATATCCATATCAGTCAACATGAGACTGATCAGGTCATATGGCCAGGACCATAACCCCTCCTAGCTAGGACACTAATAATACAATGTGCACATCGCCGACAGTATTTTTCCACTACCCTGTCGGAGCGGTAGCTTTGTCAAGCCATATTAAGATCAATATAAGGAAGAAATATATCAATGGACACCATTATGCAACAATGGTATCCTCCATATCAATAAACTCAATATCAACCAATCAATTATCAATAGAATCGATGGCATAGCAATATATGACATATGAATAATAACATGTGGTTTGGTAATCAATAAGGATATGGAACAAAAGTTGGCTCGGCAAAAGAAAATGGTAGGCTAATTGGCAAGCCAATGCCGCTGGCAATGATAACATTCAAATGGTAGGCCTGTGGAATACAAAGCAATAGGCAAAAGACAAAACAACTAGGCATTTAATCAAACACTTGGTAGGCACAAATTGGCAAGCCAATAGGTTAGGGTTGGGTGCAAATTTGACTTGCCCTTTTCAATCAACAACAAACCACATTGGCAATAATACAATAGGTATCAAATAAACAAGATTAAATAACATCAAATGGATCAAATTGGCATAGGAATTCAAGGCAAAAATCAAGCAAATCCAAGGCAAGTGAATAATGAATGCGGTTCGGCCAAAACACAATGATTTCATATGAATTCCAATAACCAATCTAAGGTGTTAGGCATGTTATTTTGATGCATATAAGACTCACCTAATCCTTCCAAATGCTTTGGAAAATTGATTTCCACCATAATTCTTCAATGGAGGCAAATAGGGCAACTTGACAAATTCTTGAATTCTACACCAAATAATCCATCAATTAGTTACCTAATGACTTCCAATTAACATAATCTAGCATCAATTAACATAAAATAACACTAATTGACATAGCTAAGACAAAAAACTTCAATTAGGTTAGATAATTTGGGCATTTCTATCAAAATACATCAATTGATGCAATCTAACATAAAACTCATTCAATTCAACCTTAAAATAATTTAAATGAACCATTAAAACAAACAAAACAATTCCTTACCTTGATGGAGTGACCTTGACGAAATCCTCCCTTCAATTCTCCTTGGTTTTCCTTAAGATTTCTAGCAAATTAATGGAGGGAAAAGATAAAGCAAGGATAAAATTCAACTTTTCTTTAAAAATTTCTAAGAAATTTGGTGAAGAATGATGAAGAAATGGATGGGAAATTGGAATGAGTGGTTCGGCCAAATGGTGAGAAGGAAGAAGAAGATGAACAAAATGGCTAAGTGTTGACTTTTATACTAAAATCAATTTGTAAGTTACATTTTAGTTCTTAAACTTTCAAATAATTAGGTTTTGACCCCAACTTCTTCTGTAATTTATTATATCAATTCTATCAGGATTTGGATTTCAATGTGGGGAGTCAATAAGCTTATTTTAATTTATACTTATTTATAAAAATAGTTTCAGAGTCATTTTAAAACTCAGACAGACTCATTCCACTATTCACCTTAAAGTTCCTTTTATTTACAATTTTGTCATTAGTTACTTTTTCAGTGTCCCTAAATGTTTTTCACTTTTTTCTTTTTACCAAAATTACTCATGTATTAAGGTGATCTTTCACCCCTGGTCAGAATCAAAAATTCATCTGTTAACCGGACAGCTAATTTCTCGACAGTGATCCCAACACCGCCGATTTCCAGAAAAGTAATTAGTTCGCTTTCTAATTGTGTCTCTAAAATTATTTCCCATCATTTCAAGACTTTTGAACCATATACTGAGAATAAATCATGCATATATGTTAGGACTTCCTAGGGTATTATAATTTACAAAACACACCAAGCTATTGACTTAAACTTTCCTCAAGAAGCTCTTCTTTTCTCCCTCTAATACAACTCTCTCAAGGTTTTGCCTTCCTTAAGTCCAAAACCGCCCTCTTCAAGGTCTTCCTTAGTCATTAAAGAGTTTGATGAATTGAAAGAGGTCAATGATGTCCTAAATTAATCTTCCTTCCTTAGATTAATTTAGCGAAGATTAAGCAGTCAAACCGGCCTTAGGGGTGCCCCAAAAACCAAAAAGATGAAACTCCAGTCCAACAAGGAACTCCAACCACCCAAATCTACATGAAAGGTATAAAATGTATTTTCCCATGATTAGAGTTTTTATTTCAATATGAGGATTGAGCAATGGGTCTGACCCATAATCCCACTTTCAAATTTATTGAAAGCCAAATCCAATTTCCAAACATACCGAAAATCCCCGATCATGAGGGGCAAACTACGTCGGATCTTGATTCCTATTCAAAGGGATACATAGGCACGCTTCAAAATGGAGTGTCAAATCTAAAAACCCAGATATATTTCCTTACATATATCTAAAACCCAAATATATTTCCTCAGATTTCTTCCACCCTGTATCAGCTTAAGTTTAACCTGCTCTTGTATTTGCTTACATAATCACAACCACTTTCCCAGTATCCATATAAACAATCACTCTGCCACCTAATACCCCCTATCGTTATTCCCCCCGTTTGATCGATGAAATTATGATTGACCTAGAACCTATAAGGGTTAGAGTCAATACCATCGATTGGACTAATGTATTAAGGCTCCTATGGTTAACTAAGAACCCATAAGGGCTAGAGTTAACACCTCGAATATTAAAATGTAGAACTGATTTACATTTTTGTACTGCTTTTAAATTAATGATATATTTACCACTTCAGCATCTTATATTGTAAATGACAGCATGATTTTAAGTCACAATTAATTTTAAGTCAAGTTAGAATTTCTTAAATCAAGAACTTAGTCGCCGAAGGTCTAGTAATTTTATCCATTGTGGAAACTAAATTGGAGTCATTGGGTTTTTTCTTATATTTTCCTAACAAAATAAAATTAAGGTAGCAACTTTCCGAAACTCATTTTCAAAATAGACTTGAACCCAAAACAGATTTCAAAATAGAAATGAAACAACTTTTTCAGTGAATTGAGAAGCAAAACCTCTAGTCGACCAGGCATTCAGGTGATATAAGAGTGAAACCCCATTATTCTCTCCATTCTGGAGAGAGAGAGGGGGCGATTGCTGGACATCTATGGTGCCAGCCTTAGGCAAGGCCTTACAAGCATAAATCTCAAATCAATCAAACAATAAAACATGAATTTTATGCAAGAAAACAAAATCTTAATATTTCTTTTGAATTTCTTGTCTAATATCAAGAAAGTTTTTGAAAAACCAATTCCTTTTTTTTATTACTAGATTTATAAAAATCATTTAGATAGAGTAGGATACATTTCCTACTCTATCTAAAACCTCAAAAGGACCTATGTATCTAGGTGATAACTTCCCTTTCTTTCCAAATCTCATAACTCCCTTCATTGGTGAGATCTTCAGGAAAACATGATCACCTACACTAAACTGTATGTC